>PVLC010010295.1:0-17322 GCA_004027655.1 Graphiurus murinus | reverse complement strand
TAAAAAAAAAAATAAAGAATACAAAATAGGGCTGGGAGTATAGCTCGGAGGTAGAATGCCCCTGAGTTCAATCCCCATCCAGTACCACAAAAAAAAAAAAAAAAACCTTGATTGGGCCGGGCGTGGTGGCACACACCTGAAATCCCAGTATTTGGGAGGCTGAGACAGGAAGATCACAGATTCGAGTACAGTCTCAATAAGTAGTGAGACTCTCATCAACCTAGTGAGACACTGTTTCAAAATAAAAATAAAACAGGTCTAGGGGTATAGTTTAGAGGTAGAAAGATCCTGGGTCCAATCCCCAGTACCACCAAAAAATAAAAAATAAAATAAATAAAACCCCTAAGCTGGGTGTGGTGGTGCACATTTGTAATCCCAGTACTTGGGAGGCTGAGACAGGAGGATCACAGGTTCTCAGACAGTCTCAGCTACTTAGTGAGATCCTCCACAACTTAGTGAGACCCTGTTTCAAAATAAAAAATAAAAACTGGGACTGGGGATGTAGCTCAGAGGTAGAATGTCCCTTGGTTCAATCCCCAGTACTGCAAAATAAATAAATAAATAAATAAATAAATAAATAAATAAATAAATAAATAAATAAATAAGCCATGCATGGTGGTGCACGCTTGTAATCCCAGTACTTGGGAGGCTGAGACTGGAGTATCTGGGCTCGCGGCCAGCCTCAGCTACCTAGTGAGGCCCTCCACAACTTAGTGAGACCCTGTTTCAAAAAATAAAGAATAAGCCGGGCGTGGTGGCGCACACTTGTAATCCCAGCATTCGGGAGGCTGAGACCGGAGGATCTGGGTTCTCGGCCAGCCTCAGCTACCTAGTGAGGCACTCCGCAACTTAGTGAGACTCGGTTTCAAAATAAAGAATAAAAAATAGGGCTGGGGATGTAGCTCGGAGGTAGAATGCCCCTGAGTTCAATCCCCAGTACCGCAAAAAATAAATAAATAATAAAAAATAGGACTGGGGGTGTAGCTCGGAGGTAGAATGCCCCTGAGTTCAATCCCCAGTACCGCAAAAAAAAATAAAAATAAAAAAAAATAAAACCCTGACCAGGCCAGACATGGTGGCACATGCCTGTAATTGGAATACTTGAGAGGTTGAAACAGGGGGATTGCAAGTTGGAGACCAAACTTTAGCAGCTTAGTGAGATTCTCAGAACTTAATTAGACCCTGTTTCAAAATAAAAAGTAAAAAGGCTGGGAGTGTAGCAGCTTGGAGGTAGAATGCCCCTAGGTTCAATCACTAGTACCACTTAAAAAAAAAAAAAGGAAGAAAGAAACCTGATCGAGCTCAATGGTAGAACACTTACCTAGCATCTGCAAGGTCCTGGGTTCATTCCCCAGCACTGCTTTAAAAAAAAAAGAAAAAAATCCCTTATTGTGGAATCTTTCTCTATGACAATTATCTGTAATCATGACAATTTACTACAATATCACAAAGTCCAAAAGCCACTTTTAGGAGAAGATTGTCTGTCTCTGAAGACTAGGCCTGAAACCTGCCTGTCCTTCTCCTGCCCTGTCCTACATCATGAATTATTAGAAAGTGATCTATTTACCAATTGTTTAGAATGAAGATGACAAAACACCAACTTTAATTATAGTTTGGGAAAGTCCTAGCATATCAGCTGTGTATCAGTGTATCAGCTGGGATGTTGTGGGACATGGCTGGTCCAACAACGAACTCTGCATTAGCATGGATGTGTCTTCAATTCTTGGTTCTTCCTGCATCCCCCACCTTCCTCTTTGATCTGTGAGTCTCTAAGAAGTGATTCCATTCATTTTCTGAAAAGCCATTTCACAAACACTTACTGGGCACCATTATGTGTGCCAGGTTTCTCAAGCTTGGGATTGATGGTAAGATTGCTCTTCCATGTGGTTCTCCAGACACTCTCAGCTGGTTCCCTCCACCCTGGGACCAGAAGTCACCTCAAACTAGCTGGACTGAGTACTTCTTAATACCGGGCTTGCCTTTCTTCACATCCAAGTCTAGAAGAAAATGCTATTCAAAATTGACTACTGAACCCATAATTTGTGTTTCTTAAGCAATTTCATTTGAATGAACTACAGTCAAAACAGGGAATAGACAATGCATGCTGTAATGTTCCTCCTCCAAGCATGGCTTCCTTAGGGGATCGGTCTCTCTCATTATTCTAATAGCATATGGTTTTAGATCCTCCCCCCATCTTCAGGGGTAAGGACATGACCCAGGCCTAGTCCATCAATTATTCAATCACTCGGCACAGCAAGTGGTTCAGTTAAGGACATATAATTCAAACCAGACCAATCATGATCATCTCTGAGCTTTTGCAGGCGATATAGGAAAAATATATTCTTCTCTCTCTCTCTCTCTCTCTCTCTCTCTCTCTCTCTCTCTTGAGTTTTAAGAGTAGCACTGGTTTGGAGCTGCTAGTGACAGTCCAGCTGCCATGTGTGGATATCCTGCCTGAGAAAGAAGCAATGTAGTAGTAAGCAAAGTCAAATAATGGAGATAGTCTACCCTGGTGCAGCCGGGGTTTTTGTTGTTGTTGTTGTTATTTGTTTGTTTTGTTTTCATGGTAATAGAGATTGAACCCAGGGACATTCTACTTCTGAGCTACACCACAACCCTATTTTTATTCTTTATTTTGAAACAGAGTCTCACTAAATTGCAGAGGTCCTCAGCTGAGCCTGGCTTTGAACCTGTGATCCTCCTGCCTCAGCCTCCCAAGCACTGGGATTACAAGCGTGTGCCACCACACCTGACCTGGTGCATTCTTTGAACGCATGCATGTAGTCTTCCCAAAGCAAGTCTACCCTTTCTGTAGAGGTTTTAGAAGAAAAAAAAAGACAACCACCTTTCAGTTGTCTTTCTGGGATAAAGTCCTTCTACTACTACTATTTTATTCTTTCCCACAAAATATGTTGGAGGAATCATTATAGAAATGGGTAAGAGTTGTCTAAAATTATCTTTTTCATCTGAGTGTGGTGGCGCATGCTTGTAATCCCAGTACTTGGGAGTCTGAGACAGGAGGATCACAGATTCTTGGTCAGCCTCAGCAACTTAGTGAGACCCTCCACAACTTAGTGAGAGCCTGTTTCAAAATAAAGACTAAAAAATAGGGCTGGGAGTGTAGCTCAGAAGTAGAATGCTCCTGGGTTTGATCCCCAGTAACACACACACACACACACACACAATTATCTTTTTTACCTCTAGATTAAACAAGAGATTCCAGATCTCTTCAGAACAAGGATCAGGAGTCACTCTCACTCTAGAAATAGTGAGTCAACTAAAGTACTTGCAAAAGAGGTTAGGAATATGTGAGCTATATCCCTAAATTTTTGGAAGCGTATTGAGAAGCATTAACTGTTCTCCCTCTGATAGGTTCCCTGAGGTCCACTATGAAAATAGATGCACCATGAAAATAGCTGGGTGTGGTGGCACATACCTGTAATCCCACTAATTGGGAGGCTAAGACAAGAGGATCACAGGTTCAAAGCTAGCCTCACCAATTTAGCAAGGCCCTTAGCAAATTAGCAAGACCCTGTTTCCAAATAAAATGGAGCTGAGGGTGTAGCTCAGAGGTAGACTGCCGCTGGGTTAAATCCCCAGCACCACAAAAAAAAAAAAAAGAGAGAGAGAGAGAGAGATGCAACAAGATATGACCTAGTGGTGTGGCAGGAAAAGGTTCTCTACCCCTTTGAAGGCAGTCTTTCAGCATAATAGTGCACTAAAGTTAAATTCCTTTTTTTTTTTTTTTTTGGTGGTGATAGTACTGGGGGTTGAACCCAGGGGCCCTCTATCACTCTACCAAGTACTTTTCTTATGTTTTATTTTGAGAAAGGATCGAACTAAGTTGCTCCAGCTGGCCTTGAACTTGTGATCCTTTTGCCTTAGCTTCCCAAGTACTGAGATTACAGGAGTATACCATAGTGTACCTTCAGTGCTGGTAGTACCTTCAGTGCTGGAGTATACCAGCACTGAAGTTAAATTCGGAGAGGTGACCAGAAGCAATAGAGATTGGCTTGTGGAGACTTTCTTGGAAGAATAAGAATCTACCCTCATCCTCCAAAGATGGGGCCAGACCTAGATCTCACAGACCCTGATGATGAAGCCTGGACTCACAGAGGAAACAAAGGGCTAGAAAGGAAAACCAGAGGGAATTATCACCAAAAAGGAGTGGAAATTAAATCCTTTGAGGACAAAATAGAATCACAAAAAAGCAACAGGCTGAGCAAAGCATTGCAGAGGAGTGTTAGCACCGAAGTACCTGAAGCCCTCCATCTAAGCGGCAGTTCCCTGGGCAAGCGCTGGGCTGCTTCTTTTAAGAGACTCTGAGAGCATGGAACCCAGGACACAGCTGCCTGACTGACGGCCATCTCACTGTGGTTCAAAGGTTTTTGTTGTCGAGATGCTTCTTTTATTGGTTAAGAACATGGAACCTAGCCAGGCGTGGTGGCGCACGCTTGTAATCCCAGCATTCGGGAGGCTGAGACCAGAGGATCCGGGTTCGTGGCCAGCCTCAGCTACCTAGTGAGGCACTCCGCAACTTAGTGAGACTCGGTTTCAAAAATAAAGAATAAAAAAATAGGGCTGGGGGTGTAGCTCGAAGGTAGAATGCCCCTGAGTTCAATCCCCAGTACCGCAAAAAAAAAAAAAAAAAAAAAAAAAAACCATGGAACCTCAGCCTGTAGGTCTATGCTAACAAGGCTATTTACACCCTTGCTACCACAGCTGTCCACCAGACACCTGTGGAAAGAGCCATCTACTGCCAGAACACACTCCCTCTTCATTCTCTTTCTCAGTGGACCTTTATTCCTCAATGCCTATTGGACATAGGAATGGGAGATACTGGTCTCAGTGCTCATGATCACTGAGCATTAATCATCACCACTTATGCTCACAGAGTTCTCTACAGCTCAATACTCTACCCCTTGGGAGAGTGTTTGTCTTAGTTCAGGTTCCTTAGAATCAGAGCCCGAGACAAGATTCAGGTAACAAGATTTACTGAGGTATGGCCTAAGAAGAAAGAGTGAAAGAAGCAGGAAAGGGGAGAAAAGAAGGATGTGTTTGCAGCTCTGTGTCTTACTTCGGCCTGGTCCCATGGGAGAGACTCAGGAGTATAAATGATATCAAAGAATTGATCCTTCCTTGTGGAAAAAGGGCTGGCCTTTGTAGCCCAATAGCTGGAAACAGCAGGGGGCAAAGGAAAAATCTTCCATCTACAGGGAGCAATTTTCTGGAGAAGGGGCATTTGTGAACCACTGGAACCCAATACAGCAGCTAGGGATACACTGATGTGTTAAAGAGGATTGGAGCAGGGTACCAAGAGCATCTACCAATAGCTCACTACAGCTACTGCATTAGTGACCTTAGGCTATTATAACACAATACCATAAACTGTGTATCTTAGACAATAGAAATTTATTTTCTCTCAGCTCAGGACGCTGTAAGTCTGAGTAAGGGGGTGCAGAGAGTGAGGAGCATGCAAGAGAGTACCCTTTGGTCTTTCTTTCTTCGTGTGTGTGTGTGTGTGCGTGCGATACTGGGGATTGAACATAGGGGCATTCTACCTATGAGCTACACCCCCAGCCCTTTCTTTCTTTTTTTTAAATCGGGTCTCTCTAGGTTTCTGAGAGTCTCATAACATTGCTGAGGCTTTCCTCAAACCTGCGTCCTCCTGTCTCAGCCTCCCAAAGTACTGGGTTACAGGCATGTACCACTATGCCTGGCCAGTGTTTCTTTCTATAAGAGTAGGAACTCCATCATGAGAGCCCTACTCTCATTTAAAACAAAGCACTTCTCAAAGGCCCCCATCTCCCAATACCATCACATTGGGGGTTAGGACTTCAACATATAAATTTTGGAACCTACATTTCAGTCCATAGCAGATACCATTTTATAAACAGAGAAAAACAAACAAGCGTTAGCCAGATTTGCTCAATAAGAGCCATTTTCCTTGCACCTAAGCTTTGGAAATTCCATTTTTTGACTGATACAGAAGAGAAAAGTTAGATCCCAACAGTTTCTCTTTCCTCTGTCTCAGCAGGTTTTCCTCCTCCTATTATCCTTTCTCCTTTACCTTCTTCTTCAGTACTGGGGACTGAACCCAGGGGCATTCTACTGTTGAGCTACATCCCTGACCCTTTTTTATTTTATTTTGAAACAGGATATAGCTAAGTTGCCCAGGCTGGCCTTGAATTTGTGATTCTCCTGCCTCAGCCTCCTGAGTAGCTAAGATTACAGGCCTGTGCCACCACACCCAACAAGTCCTGATTCTGAATCCAGGAAAATCAGGCTGTAATTATTTGCAAAACTCAGTCCTTGGAAAGTATTCTGTAGGTGACAGCTGAGGCATCCATGTGGCTCCTACCCAGATCAGACTTTGAAGCTTGGGAGCAGAGCCATTAACATTCTCTTCTGTGTGCAGATAGATCTCTTCAGCCCTCGTTAGTCTCATTTTCTTCCCTCCTGACTTTTTCATCAAGAGCAGCAGCTTCCTTGTTCCTAGAACCTTTTCTTCTCTTCAAAGAGCTCTTGGCTCCAGGGAGGCCTGTGGCCAAGAGACTTGCCAGACACCTCCAGATTCCCAATGAAGAGGGCACTGCGCCACCTGCTCTGCATCTAAGACTCCAAGCACCCTGACTTCCCCAGAGACTTCAGGATTGAACAAGCACCAGCCAAGAGGCTGGTCTTCCCTCTGGCCTCTTGGGCAGTCTGCACTGTTAGGCCTTAGATTACGGAGGTAATTCTGCTGACTATCCTATCCACGGTCTCACTAAGTTGTGGAAGGTCTCCCTAAGTTGCTGAAGCTGGTCACAAATGGATGATCTTGTGCGTGCCACCACACCAGGTGAATTTGGGCTATTTTGATAGAGGAACCTGATGCTCCTCCTCCATTCTGGGACATTTTACAGATATCCTATTGTCTGGAGAGGGGAAGACTGGGCGTGGTGGTACACACCAGCAATCTCAGTACTTGGGAGGCTGACACAGGATCGCAGGTCCTCAGCCAGCCTCAGAATTTAGTGAGGCACTCCACAACTTAGTGAGACCCTGTTTCAAAATAAAGAATAAAATAAGGCTGGGGGTGTAACTCAGAGGTAGAATGCCCCTGGGTTCAATCCCTAGTAACACCCCACCACCGCCGCCACTACCACACACACACACACACACACACACAAAGACCGAATTCACACTTGGGAGGCTGAGATAGGAGAATCGCAGGTTCAAGGATTCTTTTTCAAAATAAAAAGGGTTGGGGGTGTAGCTCAAAGATAGAACACTTGTGGATTGTGGTTCAATCCCTAATACTATACAAAAAAAAAAAAAAAAAAAAGAGCACCATTCACACCTCTCCTATTTATTAAGAGCTACGATTTCTTTAGCTATGTGATAGATACAAAGAAAAGAGGAAGAAGTAATCTCAGAGAAGCTTAAATTTTATTAGCTCCAAAGTCAATTTCTTAAGCAATCTACAGATTTTTAAAAATTTTTATTTATTTTTTATTCTTTTTGTACAGGGGATTGAACCCAGAGGCATTCTACTTCCAAGTTACATCCCCAACCCCCATTTTATTTCTTATTTGGAAACAGGCTCTCATTAGGTTGCTGAGAACCTCACTGAGTTGCTGAGGCTGGCTTGGAACCTGTGATCCTCCTGTCTCAGCCTCCCAAGTACTGGAATTACAAGTGTGCACCTCCAGGCCTGGCGTCAATCTACATATTTTAATAAGAGGGCCTCCCATGCCTACAATTCAAAGAGGTGTGAGTTTGGAAGATGGTAATTCAGCTTCCTTGTCCACACTTTTCTCTTAAAGCTGCCCTTTCCCACCAACTATCCCTGAGTCCTCCTCAAGGTTTTCTGGTATGAGAGAATTGTGCCATATTCCTCCACTGCCCAGGTTCTGTCCTATCTACATATTCCCCTCTCTTATGCCCTACGGTTATCTCAGGCATACAAGCTCTCGCTCCTTACAATTGCTTCTGCAGTAATCACAGAGAGGCACATGAAAACAACCTCCCCAGGATCGTATTTTAGCAAACTCCTAGGCAGCAGGACAGCAGCTATCGCAATGTGGCACAATCACTTTTATTCCTTTCCCTGTCCCCTCTGGCCACAGAGCTGGGCCCAATCTCATCCAGCACACCAGCCCCGCTGGGCCCAGAGGCCACAGAGAAGGACTGCTACTCCATCTGCTGGCTTGACAGTAGCTCCAGGTTGGACTCTTTCATTCCTTGCAAAGCAACCTCTGTTTCTGAGCCAGGAGACCAAGATGACTTTTGATCATGGTAAAGATTTTCAGCCATTTTGTCAAAGGTAATGACATTTATTCCTCCTGCCTCAAACCAGAGATAGACATAAGTATAACTGTAAGACACTGCTATATCTCTCTAATAGGGACCTGGGGAAGGACCTGCTCTGGGCAAGCTTTGCTTTGTGGTTATAAAAGAAATCTGCATATAAGAAGACAGCTCCAAACTAAGGTGCATGTTGTGGGGGAGGGATGAAATTTAGAAAAACACTGATGAAATCAGTACTTTCTTCTTTCCATTGAGCCCTTCATCTTTACTGGCTGCTTTTATGAAAGAAGCTTCCTTGGCAGATTATTTACCCAGGCCCCCAGGGCCTGGTGTCCTTCCAGAGTCTCCTCCCCCCCCGCCCTGTCCACCTTGGTGGTACTGGGGATTAAACCCCTGAGCTACACCCCCAGCCCTATTTTATTTTTTATTTTGAAACAGGATCTCACTAAGTTGCAGAGGGCCTCGCTGTAAATTGTTCAGGCTGGTGTGAATCTGTGATTCACCTGTCTCAGCCTCCCAAGCTCTGGGATTACAGACATGTGCCATCACGACTGATTTATTTTTTATTTTGAAACAGGGTCTCACTCAGTTGTGGAGGGCCTCACTAAGTAGCTGGGCCTGGCTGTGAACCTGTGATCCTCTTGTCTCAGCCTCTCAAGTACTGAGATTACAGGTGTGCACCACCACACCTGGCTCAGAGTCATCTCTGCTCACAGTTTACTTATCTATTCCAACTGAGGCGAGGAAAAAAATGGGAGAGGGGGTGCATTTTATGGATAAGGATCACACTTCCTCCACAGAAGAGGAAAACAATGTTATTTTCTACCCTTACTCAGAAATTGAAATTGAATGCTTCATTCCTGAAATCCTTTTTTTTTTTTTTTTTTTTTTTTTGTGGTATTGTGGTATTGGAGATTGAACTCAGGGGCATTCTACCTCTGAGCTATACCCCCAGCCCTATTTTTTATTCTTTATTTTGAAACAGGGTCTCACTAAGTTGCGGAATGCCTCACTAGGTAGCTGAGGTTGGCCGCGAACCCGGATCCTCCGGTCTCAGCCTCCCAAATGCTGGGATTACAAGCGTGCGCCACCACGCCCAGCTTGAAATCCATTTTTTGACTACAGTGAGAACACTATGTTATTTGAAAGTTTCAGCTGGGTGTGGTGGCACACACCTGTAATCCTAGTACTTGGGAGGCTGAGACAGGAGGGTCGCAGGTTTGAGGACAGCCTCAGCAAGTAGTGAGACTCTCATCAACCTAGTGAGACCCTGTTTCTAAATAAAATAGGGCTAGGGGTGTACCTCAAAGGTACAATGCCTTTGAATAATAATAATAATAATAATACAAAGGAAAAAAGTTTCAGCAGAAATATCAATATGCAGTATCCATGTCATACCAAGGTGCCAGCAAAAATACAAAATTTCATAGAAAATACTTGAAAATCAGTTATGGCTGGGTGTGGTGGTGCACGCTTGTAATCCCGGTATTTGGGAGGCTGAGACAGGAGAGGATCAAAAGTTTGCAGCCAGACTCAGTTACTTAGTGAGGCCCTCTGCAACTTAGCAAGGCCCTGTTTCAAAATAAAAGAATAAAATAGGGCTGGAGGTGTAGCTCAGAGGTAGAATGCCCCTGGCTTCCATCCCTAGTACCATACACACACACAAACACACACACACACACACACACACACACACAATATCAGTTGTGGAACTCTAAAATGTTCACCTATGTCGAAGGTAAAAAGAAGTTATGGGATATTTAAAAAGTTTTTTTCCCTTTTTTGCAATGCTGGGATTGATGAATCCAGGGCCTCATGCATGCTAGGCAAGTGCTGTACCATGGAGCCACACATCCAGCCCAATGGAATGTTTTTGTTTTGTTTGTGGTACGAGGGATTGAACCTAGAGGTATTCTACCTCTGAGCTATGTCCCCAAACCTTTTTTTATTTTTTATTTTGAAACAGGGTCTTGCTAGGTTGCTGAGAGTATCACTAAGTTGCTGCTACTGGTTTCAAACCTCCCTCCTATCTCAGCCTCCCACTAATATTATAGTACTAATATTATCGGTGTGTGTCACTGTGCCTGGCTCAGATTTTTTTTCATTAGTAGGGATTGAACTCAGGGGCATTCTACCTCTGAGCTACACCCCCAGCCCTATATATATATTTTTTTATTCTTTATTTTGAAACAGGGTCTCACTAAATTGCAGAGGACTTAACTAAGTAGCTGAGGCTGGCCACAAACCTTTCATTCTCCTATCTCAGCCTCCCAAGTACTGGGATTACAAGCATGCGCCACCACGCCTGGCTGGAGTTTACCTTCTTTAAGAATATAAATAAATGTAGTACTTCCTACACACACGACTTTATAAACTGAGTCATATTTGCTATAATTGCTTCAGTTCAAGTGTGAAAGAATGATACTTAGATTAAGAGTAATTGCATACGACATAAAAAGTTCTAGTGATGGCTGGGCATGGTGGCACACACTTGTAATCTCTGTATTTGGGAGGCTGAGATAGGAGGATCGCAGGTTTGCAGCCAGCCTCAGCTACATAGAGAGGTCCTCTGCAACTTAGTGAGACCCTGTTTCAAAACAAAGAATAATAAAAAAAAAAAAAAAAAGGACTGGAGGTATAGCTCGGAGGAAGAAGGCCCCTGGGTTCCACTCCCAATACTGAAAAAAAAAAGTTCTAGTGATACAATACAGGCATAAAGAACAGGTCTTGATCTATCCAGAATCTACAGAAAATCCCAGGACACAGAGAATGCAGGAAGTTTCTCCTTGCCTCTGTTATTTTCTATCCCATAGGCATTCCTATAGGGAACTCAAGTAAATGCTTTATGAGTTAGTCTTAGCATCTATAAGTTATGGTTAAATATAACTTTAAAAAGCTTTATTCTCTCCCAAGGCTATATGTTAGTGCTCAGGTGGACAGAGTAATACAAAAAAATGAGATTTAGTCATTGAGTTTACACTTTGTAAAGGATACAGTGGGTATTAGCAATGCTGAGGTTACTAAAACTCAGTCTTTGAGATGCTCACCATTTATTGGGAGGTATGGACAGGCCAACAAATACTTAAATTCCCTGTGATGTATCATGATAGAACTGTAGATAAATATTCTAGAAGCACAGAAGATCGAATGACAAGCTTTGCCTCAGTAAGTCAGAGAAAGCTTTACAGAGAAGGTAAAATTTAAGTAGGTTTTATAAGATAAGTAGAAGTTCAACATTTGGATAAGAGAATAACATCCCATATAGTGGGAAAAATATGCACAAAACATGGAAGTATAAAGAAATGGTGAACAGCCGGGCATGGTGGTACACGCTTGTAATCTCAATACTTGGGAGGCTGAGACGGGAGGCCAGCCTCAGCTACTTAGTGAGGCTCTCTGCAACTTAGTAAGACCCTGTTTCAAAATAAAGAATAAAAATAGGACTGGGGGTGTAGCTCAGAGGTAGAATGCCCCTGGGTTCAACAATCCCCAGTACCGCAAAAAACAAACAAAAAACCCTGAGGCTCGGTACTTTTTAAAAAACAAGTTGCCAGGTATAGTGGCACATGCTTGTAATCCCAGTACTTAGGAAACGTGGGAGAGGTGGCTCCCAAAGAACTCACACAGCTTACCAAAGGACTCCTGAAGTATACCAAAGGGAAGAAGCCAGCTGGGCATGGTGGCACACACCTGTAATTCCAGTAGTTGGGAAACTGAGACAGGAGGATCGCAGGTTTAAGGACAGCCCCAGCAAGTAGTGAGACTCTTATCAACCTAGTGAGACCACTTCCAAATAAGAAACAAAATCAGGTTGGGGGTGTAGCTCGAAGGTAGAATGCCCCTGAGTTCGATCCCTAGTACCCCCCCCACACACACACATACACACACGAAGTCATATGTCATCTGTTATTTGGCCCTGTGCTAAGATCACACAAAGAGAGAACTTATCTACCTTTAGAAAACTTAACAGCCTCAGACAAATCATTTTTCTTTCTGTTTTTCTCATTAAGGGTTTTTCACCAAACACACTAGCAAGTTTTCCTTCCTCAATAATAGCCAACTTAACCTTTTTCATCTATCAAGCAAGGAACTTTGAAAAAAAAAAAAAAAAACCACTGCAGTTCATTGTGCATGTTCCAGGAGTCTGGATAAAGTCTAGATCTTCGAGTGGTATGTCTATACTGCACAGCTTTGAGTATGCTGTTCTGGGGATATCCCTACCTTTCCCTGAAAGAGACACAAGATGTGGAAGAGGGATATACTTGCCTCCTTAGTATATCTTTAATCCATGGCAACTTCATATAAAATATAAAACAAGAGGAAATAACCCCCAAAACTCCAGAGGGTTTTTTCTTAATAATATACCTCAAGATTTATTGAAATGTCTAAATCTCATTTTCAGCACATTAGTGATCTGGATTGCAAATGTAACAGGTAATGTATTTTTTGATGTATTTCTGACCAAATTCAGGGACCATGGAAGAAAAAATATTACTGATAGATTCTTCGAGGGTGAAAGGAAGGTGTCAAAAAACTGACTTGAGCCAAAAAAAGAAAGATAATTTGGTTTTAATCTTCAAATAAAAAGTGCATTTGATTTTGAAAAACAATCATAGAGACTCACATTTTTGTGTTTAACAACCACCTTGAAATTGGTCAGCCTCAGAGGACAGCATGATTCTGGGCTACCTTGCTTAGCATGAATGATTTACAACATTCATGAACTTGGAAACTCCATCAGTTTTTCTAAACTTGGCACCTAATACCACCTGCATGTTAAGTGAAGATTTATGATTTATAAAACTCACCTCATTATGCAGAGGTACATGAATTGTCTTATATGTATAGTCTATAACTCCCAAGACAGATAAGAAGGAAGCTATGTCATAGAATTTATGGTTCCTTCCTGCTGAAGCTGAAGTTTTGAAGAAAAACTAAAGAAATAACTGGCTCTTTAGAGAAAAATAGCTTCAGCTAACCATTATACCCTCAAATGATGAACTGGCTATAGCCCACACTACATCTTACAAACAAAGAGGCTAACGGCGAAAGTCACTTTAATCACAGCACTGAACTATGTCTATGTTTTGAACGCTGTGGTAATAGACAGAACCTAAGTGACTCCTTGGAAATATCAAGCACTCTGTCAGTTTAATTTTTCCCCCAGTATGGTGTCTGAGGCTTCTTGCTGAGATTCCTCATCAAGTGTCCCAGCCAGACCCAATAGACACAGACTTCAGAGAAGACAATTCAATACCTGTATCCAATGGCTTCCTGTGTACACCCTCAAAATGAAGACAATCAATGTTGGTTTGAGTTCTGAAATGCTGCTTATTTTCAGAGATATTTTAGAAATGTACCACACTCTGGAAAAAAAAAAAAAAAGAAGAAGAAGCAGCAGCAGCACAGGGGATTCAGCAGAGTAAACTTAGGTATCTCAGGAAGAATAAAATTATAAGGACAACCACTAAAAGTGATAAGTAGAGCTGGGTTTGGTGGCGCTGCACACTTGTAATCCCAGTACTTGGGAAGCTGAGACTGGAAGATTGGAGTTCGCAGCCAGACTCAGCTACTTAGTGAGGCTCTCTGCAACTTAGTGAGACCCTGTTTCAAAATAAAGAATAAAAAATAGGACTGGAGCTGGGCTTGGTGGAGCACGCTTATAATCCCAGTACTTGGGAAACTGAGACAGGAAGATCACAGGCTCGCGGCCAGCCTCAGCTACTTAGTGAGGCCCTCCGCAACTTAGTGAGACCCTGTTCAAAATAAAGAATAAAAAATAGGACTGGGAGTGTAGCTCAGAGGTAGAGTGCCCCTGAGTTCCACCCCTGGTGCTGCCAAAAAAAAAAAAAAAAAGTGATAAGTAAAGGCTGGGCATGGTGGCACATGCTTTTAATCCCAGTACCTGAGAGGCTAAGACAGGAGGATTGCAGGTTTGCAGCCAGCCTCAGCTACTTAGTGAGGTCCTCTGCAACTTAGTGAGATCCTGTTTCAAGTTTAAAAAAAAATAAGGCTGAGAGTATAGCTCAGAGGTAGAATGTCCCTGGGTTCCATCCCCAGTTATACACACACACACGCACACACACACACACACACACACACAAAGTGATAAGCGTATGGGAACAGGCTGACATGCAGAAATCTTTAGACAAGATAATATTAGATCAGAAGGTACTTGGGGCCTAGTGTGTGGTGCAAGTAACCTCAGGTAGTAAAAACAAAAGATGCAACTGCACCATAACAAGTCAAGGTGGGGCAGTTTGACCCAACCTAGGGAGGAGTTGCAGGAGCAGAAACACTCCAACCCTGACCACAAAGGTCAGCCCCCACCATGTGTGAACAACCAAGTGTGGCTGTTCCCCAAACTAAGCACTGCCCCCTCCCCTGCTCTCCTTGACCTCTTCCCCTTTCCTTCCTGCTATAAAAATTTTCTGGCAGCCGGGCGTGGTGGCGCACGCTTGTAATCCCAGCATTCGGGAGGCTGAGACCGGAGGATACGGGTTCGCGGCCAGCCTCAGCTACCTAGTGAGGCACTCCGCAACTTAGTGAGACCCGGTTTCAAAATAAAGAATAAAAAATAGGGCTGGGGGTATAGCTCGGAGGTAGAATGCCCCTGAGTTCAATCCTCAGAACTCCTGAGTTCAATCCTCAGAACTGCAAAAAAAAAAAAAAAAAAAAAAAATTTTCTGGCAAACCCCTAATGCTGCAGTTCTCCTTCGTGAGACAGGCTGGCAGCTTCCCTTTAATAATCCTTCCCTGATTGGACAGGCCTCCAGGGTCTTTTGTCTCTTGGGTCGCCCCAATCACCTTACATTTTGGTGCCAAACCCCAGGGAGGGTCGAGTGTCCCTGGACCACCTGGTTCTCGGATCAACCCTCCACTTGGTGCATATCCTTGAAACCCTGGATAGCTGCCCCTTCTCACAGCGGCTCCAATCTTTGGCCCTCAAGCGTACTTGGCCTCCACATCTACCACTTTTCGGCTGCTAGGATCTTTTGCTTCCCTCCTCTCTCCTCTTCAGACCACTGACAGTGGTGGTAAGTCCTCTCTCTCCGGAGACGGTCTGCTTGTAGTCCCTAAGTCATACTGGTATGCCAGTAGTCTCCTCTCGCCCTGCATTGGGCGCCCCTCACCCAGCCAGGGATTCTTGGTCTGGGTGACCTGGGCATTCTCAGGAGCCTCCATCTCTTGTAAGGGGACACCCTCAAGAGACAAGGGCCTCCTCTGGTCTGGGTTCTTGCCTGTCCCATCAGTCCTCTTCTGCCTCTAGCTCTCGTTTTTCTTTTTCTCATCCCCCTCTTTTTCTCCCCTTTTTTCCATCTTTTTTTTTTTTTTTTTTCAGTACTGGGGATTGAACCCAGGGGCATTCTACCTCTGAGCTATATCCCCAGTCCTATTTTTTATTCTTTATTTTTTGAAAAAGGGTCTCACTAAGTTGTGGAGGGCCTCACTAAGTAGCTGAGACTGGCTGCGAACCTGAATCCTCCAGTCTCAGCCTCCCAAGTACTGGGATTAGAAGCATGCGCCACCATGCCCGGCTCCTTTTTTCCATACTAACATGGAAACTTCCTTCAGGAAACCTCCCTCAGATCCCCCTCTCTCCTGCCTTCTCAAATCCCTCTCCACTCTGGGACTTCAGGATTGTGTTAAGGCCCACTGTCTCATTTTCTATTGCAACACAGTGTGGCCTCAGTACAAACTCAATAACCAGTCTCAATGGCCTATAAATTCTGACAGACCTTGATAACTTCTGCCACTATACTAGCAAGTGGCCCAAAGTCCCCTATGTTCAGGCTCTCTTTGCTCTGTGGTCCTGACCCTCTCTCTGCACCTCCTGCTCTCCCCAGCAGCTTCTCCTGGAAAAGGGTCACCAACCCTCCAAAGAATCCCCCTCTCACAGACCTGCCATCCATTTTTACCCCTGATATTGAGGACGGGGCCCATCCTGTTCCTCCCTCAAGTCCTCCAGTATCCTCTCAACCCTCCATACCTCCTCCTCCTTATCCCCCTTCATCTGCCAATAACCCAAGCTAATTCTAACAAACTAAGAAAAATTACCCAAAGCCCCTCAAAAAACCTAGCCAAATTTCATGCCTGCCTTACAGAGGCTCTGGTACAATTCACCAAACTTGACCCTTCCTCTGATACGAGCCACTTTTAATTAACTCCTGCTTTATTACCTAGTCGACAGCAGACATTCAGAAAAAAAACTTAAGAGGCTTAAGGACAACCCCCAAGCTCTCCAACAGAACCTTATTAATATAGCATTCAGGGTTTTTAATAACCCAAAAAACAGGCCAGTAGGGTCACCCACACTAAACAGGACTTCCAGCTCCTGGCAGCTGCCTTGCCGCCCTCTACATCTGACCAACAGAGCCATCAGCACACACGACCGGGAGCTTGCACTTGAAGCAAGCAAGACTGGACACTGGACACAAGCCTGCCCATTACCAAAGCCTCCCCTGGGTCCATGCCCTGCATGTGGGCAGAAGGGGCACTAAAAGGTCAACTGTCCTTCCCTGTCACATCAGGATAGGCCAGTCCCCAAGCCCCCTCCCAAGCAGATCTCTCTGGCTTGCTTGGTCTCGAATCTGACTGATGGTGCCCCTGGGTATCCGGCTCCTGACCGCTCCATCGCTATCATGCCTGAGGAGCAGAGGGTAATTCTGCAGGTTGCAGGTAAGTCTCTTAGTTTCATTATTGGCACGGGGGCCACCTGGTCTGTTCTTCCCTTCTTTAAGAGTCAGCCCTCTCCATCTCAGGTTACTGTCACGGGGGTTGATGGCCGAGCTCAACGACCTTGAGCCACGAGGTCCTCTTCCATGCTCAATATGGAGTTACCCCTTCACCCATTCATTTCCTGTTATGTCCAGCTGCCTGGTCCCACTCCTCGGTAGGGACATTCTCTCTGAACTTCGCCTCACCCTCTCCTCTGCCCCGGGTCCCCCACCCTCCTTCTCTTCTTGCTTTCAGATATCCCGTCCTCTACCCCACATTCACCCCCTTTGTCACCTTTTCCATTACCCCCCC
>PVLC010010294.1:0-50967 GCA_004027655.1 Graphiurus murinus | reverse complement strand
TGGTGGCGCACGCTTGTAATCCCAGCATTCGGGAGGCTGAGACCGGAGGATCTGGGTTCGCGGCCAGCCTCAGCTACCTAGTGAGACACTCCGCAACTTAGTGAGACTCGGTTTCAAAATAAAGAATAAAAAATAGGGCTGGGGGTATAGCTCGGAGGTAGAATGCCCCTGAGTTCAACTCCCAGTACTGCAAAAAAAATAAATAAATAAAAAATAAAAAATAAAAAAATAGAAATACACATGAGAAGATAATAACATAGAAAAGGATAAAAGAAGCATTAAAGGAACAGCACAAATAAAGTAACAGTGGAGCAAAAGGATTGCTAAACTCAGGACCGGTGCAGCCCAGAAGGACTTCTCAGAGGAGATAGGACATGAACTAGGCCCTACCACATTTTGATTTCAAATGTTTTGACAGTAAGAATTACATTTCACACCATGGCCCAATATAAACATACAAGTATACACAAGATTAAAGTTTCACCCAACAAAACATACGGTCACAATATGACACATCTGTCCACCTGAGCAATTTATCTCCTATTCCATTTAAAAATGTGTCCTTATGCTGGTCACAGCCCCCCCCCCTTAAAGTCCATTATCCGCTGAGTGACAACCTGAAGTTTGAAACCTCCACAACAGAAATAATTTCTGCACATGGGGAAAGTTGTTCTGCTTCCTGGGAAATTTCCTGAAGGACCAGGAATGGAATCACCATATGACCCAACTATACCAAGCCTTAGTATGTTTCCCAAAAAATTAAAGTTAGAAAACTATAGTAATACATCCACACTCATGTTTACAACAGCACAATTCACAACAGTCAAACTATGAAACCAACCTAGGTGTCCACTAACAGATGAATGGATAAAGAAAACATCGTGTATACACACCATGGGATTTTACTCAGCCATAAAGAAGAACAAAATTATGTCGTTTGCAGGAAAATGGGCAAAACTAGAGAATATTATGCTAAGTGAGGTCAACCAGTCTCAGAAGGTCAAGGGTCACATGTTTTCTCTCATATGTAGAAGCTAGAGAGAACACAGGGACTTCAGATAAACAGAGGCAGGCCAGTAGAATAACAGAAGGGGGTGGAGGAGGAAAGTAGGGAAGGGAAAAACGAAGCTTGAAGACATAATACTATGTCCATATATGAAGGTGTCACCACCCATCTCACTAACAAGCATGGGGCAGAAGAAAGAGTTCATGGGGGGGGGGGGGTGCCCGTGTACGAATGTATCGCTTTGCATCTCGCTATAATTAGTATAATTATAATGCACCAAATATATATAGATATAGAACTGCTTTCTGGAATGGTTTGGCTCACTCTAGGGTTTATTATTATTATTATTATTATTATTATTATTATTATTATTATTGTTTTTTGGCTTGCTTGCTTGCTTGCTTTGTGTGTGTGTGTGTGTGTGTGTGTGTGTGTGTGTGTGTGTGTGTGGTTGGGATACATGTGTGTCATAATTTGAAGAGTACTAAAGGTATTTCATGCTGTAAACTAAAACAGAAAACAGTGAACGGTCATTTCTGTTTAAAGCACATTCACTCCAAAGGGCAGGGATGTTCCTAGAACTGGCATTCTCTTAAAAAGGAACCTGCCGACTTGAATAGGCCTCAGCTCTAGGACTAAGACTCTGTTAAGCAAGAGACCAGTCTGAATTATCTAGCGGGTTTTAGTAACTAAAGGACCTGTTCACTTTGTAGTTTGAATCAGGTCGGATGGCTCGTGTTTTTCTGAGGTCAAAGAGAATGATTAGGTAGCACTGGCCGTTCTTTAACTTCCATATAAGAAACTGGGACCAGGCTGTTTGCACTATTTAAGTTATAAGAAGGCAAAGGAAGCTTTTTCACTTAGGAATGACTGTATTTGCCTTCCTACAGTATTTGCCTTGTGATTGATGGGTCAGATCTGGGGCGGCAAATTTCTAGTTACATCTCTTCGTCAAAAACCACTAAGATTGTTTCTCTCGGGTCTCCAGTTACTTGGGCTAACTTGGGAGGGCTGGTTTAAGCCTGGACAGCCTTGGGATGGGCTGAGGAGAATCACAGGAAGCTCAGGTGGGAGGAATTGAGCACTGGGACCCGCACACCCGACGGGCTTGAGCCCCGACCCCTTCCCGGGCCTTGGGTCGCCGCGGATTCACCCAGGGCTGCCCTGGCCACAGTGGGTGGCGAAGGCAGCTCGGAGCACCTGAGCTGTGGTTTAGGAGAAAGGGCAAGAACAGCCAGAGGCAGCAAGGTGCGCGGCCGCGCAGATACAGGGCGCACCCGGCCCCCGGAGGCCGCAACCGCGGCCCTTGAGTCCTGGCGGACCCTTGAGTCCTGGCGAGCTGGGAGGGAACCCCGGGAAGGCCGGGGCGCTCTGTTCGCCGCAGATCAGTGGCCCCGCCAGCCCGTGACTCCCGAGGCTCAGGATGCCCCCTGCGCGGCTGCCGGAGATCGCAGCCTCGCTGCGCCTCCGGGATCCAATTTTGACCAGCCTGTCTCAGTCCGGCCGCCTAAGGCCACCGCGAGGAGTGAGGAGAGCGCGCCAGAGAGAAAGGGGACTGGGGTGGGGGAGGGGATCGGGAGCGAGGCAGCGGTGTCCTTTTCACCAACTGGGCTCCTTCCTGACCCAGCCGCTCATCTGTCACCGCTGTCTCATTCCTGTTATTTACATCTGTCTTTAGCATTCTAATTACTCGCTTTATTACTTTAGCCTGGAGGAATCCTGTAAAAAACAACGGAGATGAGGATCCTACCACACAATAAAACTGCCCAAAATCCCCACTGCACATTATACAGAGCACTTGAGAATATTTGTGCTGTTATATGACCTCAATATGTCCTTAAATTGATCTTATTATATCTTTCTTTCTCTCTTTCTCTGCGTGTCTGTAATGAACTCTTTTAAGGTGTGGAAGTGGAGAATACGCGGTTCTACAAATGACAGAAACGAGAGGATTCTTTGAGGGGGAGGGAAAGAGAGAGGGGACAGAGAAGACTTTGGGGGGTTTGGACCAACCCCACACCAATCTAGTTTTTAAACTTTCAGGTTCTTTTATTTTTTTTCTTACTTCTGATAAAGTAGAGCCATCTTCACACCCAAGTTGCTAAGACTGAAAGAATCTTGGAGATTTAGAGAGGAGAATAAAATATCTGATGCCTTTCATTATCTTGCATTAATCTCTAAGACCCAGAAGGTCTCAGGAGGGGGAGTAAATGTAGAGTAGGAACAGAAGTGAGATCCAAAAATCATAATGGTTGGAATGTGTTTTTCTTATACACACACACACACACACACACATATATGTGTGTGTGTGTGTGTGTGTGTGTGTGTGTGTGTGTATATATATATATATATATATATATATATATATATATATATATATATATAAGATTCAGAAGGAGGGGTTCTACCTGCAAAAATCTGATGTAACTCTGGATCAGGGGATTCACTGATACACTGGGATCAAAAAGAAGCAGATGTAACTTACCAGGAAATCCACCAGGACTGGGATAGTTCTCTAGCTGTTATTTATTCCTGCTAGCGGAATTATCGTTGCACTCAGTTGCAATTTTCTAGCTGTGCTAATGGTTTTCTTTATTGTGTTACACTAGCGTAATCTCCTCCAGAAAGAAAATGACAAAATATATGGATTTTTAGATAAATAACGGAGGTAATTTATTGGCCTTTATGCTCTTCTGATGGGGGGTTGATAGATAATGTGATAATGTGTACATAATTAAGCAGGTTTACTGTACCTCAGTCAAAATAGGTTCAAGGGCATATCTCTGTTTGGGGCCTAGGGTTTTTCTCAATGGATATTTACTTTCTCCACCACCCAGTGGGATAAAGGGACAGACCTCAGAAAGGAAACAACTAGAAGCCAAGTAGGGGATGGTGGTGTCCTGGGGAAAGAGAAATCTGGTGAGTTCTCTCAAACCAGATAGGGCCCCTTTCCCACCCCTTCCCCTTCTCCTAAGACTCTGTAAAGAAGGAAAGAAGGGCTGATTCAAGACAACAGGGGTCTTCTTGGGAGAAATGAATGACATATCCAGGTCAGAAAGTGGGCCTTCAAAAACACCATTGCAGGAGGCTGAGACTGGTTTGCTGTTCCGGAAACCCTCGACAGTGAACCAGATCACCAAATGCCCCTCGCCCAGGCGGCTGGAGGTTGCCCATTCCAGGCCTGGTGCACTTGCTCTTCCAAACTCATCTAAATTACATCAATAACAGAGCGTACTCTTTAATGAGCTCTCAACTTTAAAGACTTGAAGGATATTAACAAGCCGCTTGACAAATGGTGCTTAGAAGCACATTAAAGACGCTGCTAATGGAGCGCATAATGACGGCTAATTTTCGATCAGATATAAATTAGAGCCCCAACAGTTATTTGCCTTAAGGACTTTATGTAAATGATTCTGTTCTGTATAAACTGAAAAGCGAAGAGAGCCCTGCCATTTTGGCAATCCTTGTGGGTATGATTAATAGATCTGCAACAGAACTGGGCAGACAACTGATGGTATTTCCATCAGAAAGTCAGTGTGCTTATGTAGTAAACATGGCATCTTCTAGAATGGGTGTGTGCTGCTTCTTCTTCAAGCAAAAGCATTAAAATGTCCTTGGCACCCCCTCCAATTGGCAAAAGAGGTTCACAAAACAAGAACATCCAGGCTCATCCCCCTTTGCCTGACACCTAACACCCACCAAGACCCAGAACAACCACGACTCTGCCCTTCACTGAGACCCAAGTCTGCCTTACCTACCCCCCAAACACAGGGCCATTCATCTGTCTCCAAACACCGACAACTTCACTGGGATCTAAGTCCTCTTTGTCACTTTTTCGAATCCTCTCCCTCTGAAACTGCCTGAGATGTTGTTCTCAAGCCTAGCTTGGTACACAGTTCACAGTCTGCACATGTGTGCTGGGGCATAGAAGCGAGAGGGAGAAAGAGGTTTAGGGGATGAAGATGAGGTTTAGGCAGGAAGGAGCTTGGGAAGAGGATGGAAGGAGTTCAGATAAGAAAGGCTGGAGGAAATCGAATACTCAGTTCACAGTGGAGGAGACTGTGGCTTTTTCATTTGTATTCACTCACTTATTTATTTATTTTTGGCTTGCTGCGCTCTCCTATATGCTCACTTTGTACAAGTTGAGGGCTGAGCCTCAAATCGTCGAGTGTACAAAAGTGTTTGGGATTTGATTCTAAGCCCTTGGTTCCTTCTGACCGATTCCTATTCTGGTGGTTAATGGAAGCAGCGGGAGGAAAGTAGTTATCCTAAGATGGTGTTGCCGAATATCCAGTTTCCATTTTATCATATCTGCTTGCCATTGGCTGGAGAGTGTTGTATGGTAACACGGGGCTGCCTGGGAGCTGCGTCTGGCTGCAGCTTCAAGGACAGCGTCAGCTCCTGAACAAGGCAGAAGAGTTAGCAGGAGTGAATTTTCAAAACCTGAAAAACAAGCCAACTGTAGCTCATCAATGCCTTGTTCGTTAAGAATTACAAACAAAAGCCTAGCCTTGCTGCAGCAGAAGAGCCAAACATAATTTGCATCTCAAGCTCCTTTTCTCTGTCTTCAAAATGCAAGATAAATATGGATCTGGCTGGGATCAAGCAGTACTAAAGGTGATAGGGAAATCCTGCCTCAGTATGTGAGTGATTTCTACCAGAGACACCAGCTTCTAAGATTTCCTCATCCATTTGAGAGGAGACAGAGGAGGGGAGAGGAGAGGAAAAATGAAAGGGTGAGGGTTTGAGCATTAAAAAGACTTAGTCTGGGCTGATTAAATCATTTTATCTTGCGGTAACTGATACCTAATGGCCATGAGTTAAATGGTGTGGAGTAAGGATGTTTCTGTACATCATTACTAAGTTATGAAGTAGTTTCAAATTGGGGTACAATAAATATGATTGTCCTTAGTTTCTATTAAAGCTGTCTGCTTTCCCTTCAAACCTCCTCTCCAGTCAAACCTCCTCTCTAGTCGAACAGATTCCTAGCACTAAAAGGGCATATGGGAAATATCTGGGCATTTCTTTTACCCACAAGTTATATCTGGGCATTTCTTTTACCCACAAGTTTGGGATTCCATAGCAGTGGGAGCAAATAAAAAGAGCAGCCTTAGACTTCTCTTTGGCAGCCAAATTCTGCTCATTTCTGTTTTCCACTGGTTGTCATATACTCCATGCTGATGCCAGAGGTGAATGGTTAAAAAGTACCTTTTCAAAAGATAAAACTTAGAGTTTCATTAATAACATAGTGAATAACAAAACCATGAGAATTCTGATCTTGCCTGGTTTCCAGGAGGAAATTTAACTGAACTTTTTGGAATGAGAAGATGTGATTGCCACATCTCAGTTCAGAGAATTTGATTTGCTTCTTCCACTTCCTCCTCTGCCTACAGTCATCATCTTTGGGAAATGTAATTATTTTCTTTATAGTGAACATGTATTACCAAGACTAATTATCAATTATACAGGTTTTGGGGGCTCCTCTCCTTGGAACAAATTTTAACTAGTGAAATGAAACTAGTCCAAAGAGCAAGCCCTTTTTTTTTTTTTTATTAGAACTCCCTTTCTTTTCTGTGCATCTATACTACAAGATCTAAGATAGGGAGCTAGCATATGTAGTCATTCTTTCCCCCTCTCCCTGGGGAAAGATAGAGATCTCCTTCCTATTAACCACCCAACCCTCCCTCACACACTCCCTCTTTTTCTTATTCACCTCTGAAACTCCAATTGAATCCTAGGGGGGAAAATGTATCACTGAAAAAGAAAGTAGCATAAGAAAAAAAAAATCAATGAAATGATTTAGGAAGAATGGGCCCCTCTGACAATGCTGTAATTAAAAGTTCTCAGGGCTGCAAAGAGAAGAGTCAACGGAAGGAAGTGAATATTGCCAATGGATTCTTACCTGTCCCATTAGGTCCACAGAAGTTACAGGCTTAATTTAAGGGTGTGGACCGCCCCCCAGGGTCCTGGAAAGCTGCTCTTCTCCCTCCGTGTCACCAGACACCTGAGCTCAGCAGTCAGAGGCTGGGTTCTCATCCCCTGGAGCACTTCAGACTCTGGAGATGCAGGAGGGAAGCTATTGCCTTCATTCCAGCTTCAGGAAAAGAAAGGCTCACCTCTAGGAACCGAAATGGAAAGTTAGCCGGCACTGGCACCTTTAGTTGGAATCTCGAAGTTGACATCAAAATGGGATGTAAACCCTGTCAGTTTGCTCTTTCTCTGGAAGCCACCATGAAATATGGGAGAGCACACAGCCTGATACCCTGAACCCTTATTTTAACCCCCATCTCCCCTGAGCCCAGGTGCAAGCCAGGCCCTCCGTGTCCTCTGCATCCCTCCATATTTGGAACCCTAAGTGCTGCCACCGAAAGATGCCCTGTTGGGTAAAGACATTAAGGGCAGGACACCTGTATCAAACAGAAGGTGAAAAAAAAACCTAGTGTGTGTGCACGCACGCGCGCACGTGCACACACACACACACAAAATTTAAAAAAAAAAAAAAAAGGAATGGAGATATGTCTCATACACAGTCCCTGGAGAAGGAAGCAAGGGCCTTTGTTAGACCCAGGAGGTGAGATTTTGAGTGAGTTTGAAAAGTTTTGACTAACATGCTGATAGGAAGAAAGGAGGAGTGGTCCTGAGTGTACCTGTGTGTGACACTGTGAACATCCTGAAGTGTGTGTGTGTATGTGACCCAGGTAAGCAGTTTTGAGGAAAGTTTGAGAACCGAGGTAGAGGACCTTGGGATCTCAGGATGCACAACTCCTTGTGGTTTGGGGCCAAGCCCACGAAGGATGGAATGCACTCTCTTTCTCCTCCTCCATGCTCTAAAATGTGCTTCCTCCCTACTTGAAATGATTTGGCTCCATTCAGCTCTCAGAGCACCTTTAGAATCCAGACTTTATTACACCAGAGAGCCGTACCAGCTAGGGAGGGTGACACCCCCATCTCAAGCCCAGTGCAGCCGATAGGAGTTATGAGTTTATAACTAGAAAAGCCAGAGGCCAGGACGGAAACCCAATAGATACCTGCTCTGGGCAAGCGTCAAGAGCCTTCCTGGGAAATCTGACCCTTACATTTCAGCCCTGGGTTGCTCTTGAAATGTGAGCCTAAGGTGACTGTTTTTGCAGAAGTATCCCTACACTTCCAATACCTCTACACCAGACCAATAATTCCTCAAACCAAGACTTAATTCTGTCTCTGGAAGTCAGCAAGTATGTTTAACCAAAAGGCAGAAATAAAGACTACCACTTAGCAAAGCCATGGTTGCCAACTGGCAGAACAGGAGTTTGGGCCCCGTGGGTATTAACCTTTCCTCTCCAAATGATCCTACCAACTGCAGAGTTATCCAGGCCTTCCAAGAACACAAACACTGCCCTGAGAGAATCAAATCTTACAGAGGGGGCAAACACATCAGTAACGTGTGTGTGTGTGTGTGTGTGTGTTTAATTTCAAGTCCCATTAGTTTAACAGGACGACTTTGGTATCTTATAAACAATTTCAGAAGCCAGTTGGCTTCTTTCAAAAAATGTTGGAAACACAGTTTTCAGTTTCTTTTGTCTCAAATTATTTTGGGATATATAAGCTACCAGAACACCGCATCATCACTACCAAAGTAAAAACAAAACAAAACAAACAAGCAAAAAACATTCATTCAACTCATTCACCAGTATAACCAAATAAGACTTTGAATATGCTCCCATGGTCCAGAAACTGGAAAAGTTCGGGGATAGAGGAAAAGAGAAATATGGCATTGGTGAAAAATTATGACAAAAATTTTAAGAACCATGATCCAGACCCTATGGGAGGGCGAGGGGGGCACAGGCTTCGGTTTGCTACAGCGAAGTCTGGGGTGGGGGAGGGCGCTTGCTTTCCAAGCAGTGACAGCTGGAGTAATGGCTACAGACCCAGGGAGGGGGTGGGGGCGGGAAAGGCTGGGCCAGGGTGGGGGGGGGAGCAGTAATTACTAGCCTGGCTCACCCGCCCCCCTCCCGACTTTAGAGCAACGCGCTCTGCCTGCGAGTCCAGCTGCGCGCCCAGCTAGCTGCTCGGCCTCGGGGCATCCCGGAGCCTGAAGAGGGGGTGGGATGCTTGATAGAAGACTTTAAAACGAGGTTCCTAAAAGGCTGAACTAGAGTCTCCCCCAGGGCCCCATCCCAGCAAGACCGTAGAGCAAAGGGAGGCTAAGTCGAGATCTGCCTTGCCCAGCAGCCCCTAACCACCATTAGGGACCAGCACTGGGGACCTGGCGGAAAGGGAGGGCAGGGAGGTGCTCAGCTAGGGAAAAGGTCGTCTGCACAGTACTACAACCTTGCCACCAGGGTCGAAGGGGAAGCGAGGCCAGGTCCCAAACAACTCCCATCACCGTCCCTCTCGGTGCACCGAAGTGCGAGCCCCCAAACCACGCACCAGCTCCCTGGAGCTCCAGAACCCCGAAGTTCCGTGCACACCGAGGGATCCGCGCTGCAAGAAGGGGCGGAGAGAGGGGAGCCGGCTAGGGGCTAGGTTCTGCACCTCCTCCCGCCGCCTCCCTCCCGCAGGCTGGAAGCCTCTCGGAGCCTGGGATTTTTTTTTTTTTTTTTTTTTTTTCAGAATAATTGATGGGTCCAGTTCTCCAGAGCTTTCCCGGTGAGAGCGCGGCGGACCGCGCTAGAATTTAAATAGATGTGATTAGTAAAATGCAAGGGGGTGAGGAGCTTGGGCCTCTTTCTTGCGGGTTCCTGGCGAGGCGCCTGCTCCCCCAGGCTCTGGGGGCGCGCCGGGCTGGGGCCAGCTCCTGTGCACTCGGTCCCCCACCCCTCCCAAACGCCTGTCACCAACGCGCACCCGAACCCAGCTAAAGGGAAGGAACCAGGGCTGGAGATGGGGGGGGGGGGCAGGCCGGAGGGTGCATTGCGTTAGGTGGCAGGCCGCAGGGTGGGGCCAAGGACTGTGATTCCTCAGTGCCTCACCAGCCCTCCAGCTGGCGCAAAGCTTCTGCCTCCGCCAGCGAGGAAAGCGTTCCCGCGATCGCGCTCCGGCGCCCGGCTTCTAGTCACTACGGTTCCCAATCTCAGTCCTCGTCAACCTCTCTCCAGGCTGCGGAGCCCAAGGAGCCCGGACAGCCGAACTTCGGGTGCCTGGTCACTTACCCAACGCTCTGAGAAGGTCCCCTCCGCCAAGCAGTGACCTGGGCTGGGCAAAGCTTTTGCCTTCGTTCTCGCCCACATCCCTATGTCATCGATTCGTTCCTGAAAAGGGGGCTGTGCATTCTTATAACATCTACAGCCAATTAATATTGCATTAACTCTATTTAAAAAAAATACACACACACAAAAGCACCAGAATACTGCACCCTATCAAAGCCATCTATTATTCACGGAAATGTAATTGGAGACCTAAGATATGTGTGTTACGGGGCAATGGAGGAAAACAGAGTCGTGACAATATTTCAGAAAGGAAGGGGATCCGAGGGTATCTAATATTTAATTTCAAGTCTGTGGTTTTCTAATTCGAGATTAAAAGCAGTCACGTCTTTGAAGCCAGACAGTTGGTATAAATGTACAGTTAAAATATTCTATTCCACGGTCCCTAGACAGAGAGCACTACTCGTCCCAGGCTTCATTAAATTTTTATTATCATCCCAGACTAGAGGAGGGAATGAGCAGGAAGACTGTCCATCTAATTGCAATTGATACGAAAAAGGGGGCTCTTAGATTTCCCCCCTCATTTTAATACATTAACAGCAGTTTTCTTCCTATGGCCTGGCTTCCCCAGCCCCGTGATACACACATATTATCACACAAATATATTTTCTACTTTCCAACAGGCACCGGGACTCCCCCTCTTCTCTGCCCTTTGGAAAGCCTTGGGGGGGGGGGCTGGTGAGAATGGAGGGAGAGAGGGTAAAGGAGGCTGGCTTCAGAAAGTGATGCTATATGGGGGGGGGTGACATCAGTTCTTGAAGCAGCTGGTGAAAGATCAACAAGAGACAACATTTGCACTAAGCTGGATCTTCTGTGGCAAGATGAAAGCATATTGTTACCCATACAAAACAAGCAGATTATTAGACCGGGCTGCACTTTTCGACAGCCTTTCCACTGTGTGGGATGAAAGAAAAGAGCAATATTTTCATTTTATTTCTTTCTCAGTGACTGCTGCCCCCCCCCCATCACAGAGAGAAAGGGGGAGGGGGGCAAAAACGTTTGTTCTTCTTCAGCCTTCTTCATGTGCTGCTAATCTGACTGTCACCTCCATCGACTGTAGATTCCTGTGTATGTGTGTTCCAGGAGCTGGTCTCAACAAGGGTGCTTTAATTTTTTTTTTTTTTTGAAACTGGTATAAATAAAGCTTTTCATCTCCAGGCATTGAAAGTACAGAATAAAACCCACAGTTTGCTTTCTGAGCAGCTTCCTATTATCACATCGCCACTTAATTTTATTTCTATTCTCTCCAAGTTAAATAGAAAGACTGGCTCACAGGGGAGCTGCCATGTGCCTACAGACCCGGGATGTCAAGCAGAGACACTCACTGTGCAAAGTTAATTTCAATTCCCGCAGAGGATTTCACATTCCGGCTGGCTCTGACCCACAGTAATTAGCTGAGATAACTAATGATTACTTACTTATTCCTTGTAATTATCTGGATTTAATAATTTGCTGTGTAATTTATTAATTCGCTCGTAATAGACTTTCAGTACTGGGAATGGCTCCTTTAAAGGGGCAAGGCAGGGGAAATTTAGCAATATTTTTCTCATTGCCACTAATTTGTCTCCTGACATATGTGGATTTTGAGAACATCAAAACTATATGGAAACCTTTGTCTTCCTTTTTGGCCTATCAGGATACCAATCCCCCCCACACACACACACACACACTATTGTAGCCCTGTCTTTCAAGGCCAAAGTGAACTTTTGAGTTGTAATATGGATCATTTACCTGGAGATGGACAACGTTTTGGACAAATAATCTCAAATACAAATTTCTAAACTTACTGTCTTGACTTGCCTAGAAAATTTGAGATTCACCCTCTGAATAATGTGCTTAATCAAATCAAGTACATTTTTCAATGCCTTCTTCGCCACTTTCTCAGGAGTTTATTCAATAGATCAAAATTAATTAATTGATTGATTTAAAGTTTGAAATAAAGCATTAAACACCCAAAATTCCAATTCTCTTGGCAAAGATCCCAGAATCTGTCCTTAAGAATAAAAAGGCATGGTTGTGTATTGTTATTTTTAAATGCATTTTATAAAAGATAGGAGAGTATTACATTGTATGCAGAACCTAATTATTTCATTTTCTTCTCATTCTTTCATATTTTTCACCAAGTAATGTCTCATTGAAGCATAAATTGCTAACACATTGACCAAGTTAATGTCAAATATCCAAAAGAAGCTGCATTCTTTCTGAATATAGCTTACAATATGCTGGTGTAGAGGGTACTTAGATAGCAACCAGGGCTTACATGGTCTTTTCTATTAGTGACTTGTTTCATTTTAGTTTGGTTTCAGTGATCATATTGAACAAAATATTGGATCACTTGCTTTTAGAGAAAAATTTAAAGATAAGCTGTATAGCTCTGAAACATAAAATTTAGGATCACTAGGGATGCTCAAGTCAATTCATAATACATCTCTCACCAATAAAATAGCAATTGGGGACCTTGAGGGGAAAATAGGAAAGGCATCATGAATGCCAATGAATTTGATTGATATGATGATGATGATTCCAGACATATTTAATATTTATTCATTTAAGTATTTTGAAAGTGAACACCAAATGGCTATTTGTCAAGAGTTTTTACATAGCTCATTCTATTCTTACCTTTACTTTCTTAGACCCACTCTCTTCTTTGCTATATTCTTTGGTATATTGCTTCAATTCTCATTAATAAAAACTTTCAGAATGTATTTCTTTGTGAAATTCCACTTTTCCCAAAAAACACATTTAAGCAGGCTCTAACAATGGAACCATCTCCATCTTCTAGGCAAGAAAGTTTTTTGCTTTTGTAATAACAGAGAAATTAACTTAAAATGTAATACAGTTTTTAAACTCCAGAAACATGAGAGACAAAGAACACTTGGTAGATAAGGGGGGAAATATTGGTCTTCACTCTCCACTGGTGAAGTAAACAGATCATTATTATGTAACTTCTGCACAAAATCTTGGCCATGCAGACATATGTGCAAGTTATCATCTGCTTCAAAAAGGACCCAAAAGGATAGAAACATATTTTATTTCTGTTCAACATATTTCTAGGCTTCTACTGCTTTTTGACAAGATATCTTGCTTCACTTAAAGATACCATATTTGAAGAAATAAGACACTAGCACACCTGTCTGTCTTGCCTCCAACTAACTGACCTTTCTCTTAATACACATTACCCAGCCTCTCCAATAAAAACCCACTATGGGAAGGGGAAGGTATTATTTATTGAAGATCATTTTTATCCTAAATCAGCAAGTCTGATCTGTCACACATCCAAGTTATTTCATTCACTTTCTGCACTCTGAAGAAAGGGAGGGGGAAATAAAAAGGAGCAGAGAGTTCTTTAGCTGGTTAGAACTATTGGAGTAGGGCTGAGTCGTGGTTACTAGCCATGGTGCTGAAATCAGTAGGCAGCAAATTGAGATTGGAGGCTGGCTGTTGAAAAAGACTTTCAGGAAAATTGAATCTAAGAATAGGGAACGAAGAAGGAATTTTCAGCTTCCAAATCACAAGGACAAAATTAAACTAGAAATATCACTGTGCCTGTATTCACAATTCTTTTTTTTTTAATACCTCCTACCTTTTGATATTTTCTTAGGCATCTATGCAATGGATCTCATTTCTAAGTGAACACTTGGATTTTGTTCTTCAGGGGTCTTTCTTATTTCAGTTATAGAGAAAAATTTCCCTCCATCCATTCTCTATCCAACTTTCACAACTACTTTTTGTTACATCTGGAAATTATAATCAGTTTTCCAACAACCTTTAATCCCAACTTGAGCTACTATAGTAATTCTCATTGACTCATGGGCTCTTTCCTAACATCCCTCCAAAACAAAAAACATCTCCAGACAATTTTGTATCAGAAGGGTCACACTTCAGGTTAGCAGAATTCCCCTGAGGATAAGCTGGATCCTCCCTTTTGTTTGATCTATAGATTCATACAATGTTCTCATATTATTCATAGTATGAGCTGTTTGTACTGTCATTATCTAAACCATAACATTCCTGGAAAAATAAACTTTGAAAACCTAACATATTGTTCAATTGTTATAGGGAAACTAAAAGTTATTAAAAGGGTGGGAAGGTGTCTTTAAACTAAGATTCGGGGGGGGGGGAATCAATGTCTGTGTCAAGTGTGCAGAATTTCCCTGAGCCAGTGCTGGGATCAGTGTTAGATTTCAATCAACTCTGGTGTACGACTGATTCACAGAAAGGGACAAAAATTTGCCCCAGCAATCCAGATGCTTCCAGCTACTTCCTGCTATGACTTGAGTCACTGCTCTCCAGGAGTGGTGACTCAACGGAGACTTATGCCCAGCTAACCCCCATGCCTCCACCACAGTGCCCTACTCCTCCATCCAGGCCTTGGCACTTGCCACACCCACTCTCCCAGTGCTTCTGAAAAGTGATCTAAGTTCCTTTCTTTCTTTTACCCATGGGAGAATGGAGGGAATGCTGAAATATCTCTGCTTATATTCTCTTTGCAGAATCATTGCAGCTCTGGAGAAAGGATTCCAAGGGAGGTATTTGGAGCCAAATATCATGATTTAATCTGAGCAGAAAAGCAAAGTACCCTGTGAGATGCGTGCTAGCTATTTAAAAGCTGTTATAAATCCTGCTCTTCTGTACTTTCCCAGAGAAACACTCCCTACTAAATCTAAGCCATACTTTGATAACAACCACTCCCTATAAACCATCAAAATATGCTGCCTTTAAAAATCCCCCGCCAAAATAATTCCCACATAAATGATTAAAACAGCATCACATTTTAAAAGCCATTTAATATTAATAGCATATTTTAATGAAAAACAGCATACTTTGCCAATAAAACATTAAATTATTTCTTCAATGAAAGACAATCAACACCAAAATAATACATTACCATAGTAAATAAACCATCTATTAACAAAAACAAGAAACCAGGTCATATACAGAACCCAAGACTTTAGAGAGCCTCAAATGGGATGGCAATACAGCAAATTTTGTAAGAATATATCTATATGTGCATCATTTTGAATGAAATATTTACAATAGATAAGGTACGTCATCGTGTACCTAATTATTTTTGTTCCAAAAGAATTCTACCAAACGATGTGAATTTACAAGCAGTGCACTGTCTTTCTTATACTTTAAATTCATTTTCTACAAACCAACCTCCAAAAGGAAAAACTGAAGGATTCTTACAAATGTAAAAATGTAACCAACAAAGCAATTGAAAACAGGAAGATTGAAATATCATGATGAAATCTTAGAATCTGGAAGGGCAAGCACCAAGTGGAAAATGATGCATTGGTCATGCTTCCAATTGCTTCATCTCTTCTGTTAGAGGTGTGTGTGTGTGTGTGTGTGTGTGTGTGTGTGTGTGTGTAGACATGTAAGGGTGAGTAAGAGAGCACTGTGTGTGTGCAATGGGGACGATGTGGGAATCCCCATTAAATATGTAACAAAGTAAACAATACTTGGACAGTGAATCAGGTCTACTTGATTAAGACATCCATTACTGAGTGCCAACTCACAAATCAGAACACTACCAGTAAAAACAAAGAAAAAACCATTTTCATTCAAAGTGAGAATATACAAATGGGCCAAAAGGAACACAGTAGAAGCGGAAAGCTGTAAAAATTCAGTAAACTCATCAAACAATATTTTCTGAACATCACTAGCTATACCTTTCCCCCCGGATTTCTTTTAGACTAAAGAAGTTTTGTTAATTAGACTGTGCACAAAATTAAGTTGCTAGAGAGGTAAATTAATAATTTACAGAGGGTTGTTCTGCAATAATCTAATAATAGCTTTCAAGATCAGTGAACACAGCAGGCGCAACTCCTTTCGTAAGCATTAACACTTCAGAGAAGGGAGAGGAGGGTAAGAACCACAATAAAAATATATATATAATATACAGTGTAAATGCAGAAAATCTGCCATCTTTTTTTTAATTCAAAATACTTTAGAGATGTCTCTATCACATTAAGCATCAACTCTAGTTTAAAGTTTCAGTCCTGAATCAATTTCTATTTCTGAAAAATAGCTGCAAAGTGTACTTTTAAACTTGAACAAGGGTGATGTCTGTAAGAATAAAAACAAATCTTACTTGCTCAATCTTGCCGACTTTTAAAGGCTGTCTCTTCCGCCTTCCTGCAAACAGCTGGGTCCACGCTTCCTCAGAAGAAGCCAAGGTGGGGTTAAAAGGGACAACTTTGCTACAACTTGACAAATCCCATCTTTTTTTTTTTTTTTTTTTTTTTTTTTCCTCTCTACTTTGAGAAACCGGTTCACATTCTCACTGGCTTGGGCTCAGTTGCTCGTTCGTTCGCTCCCTCTTCAATCCTCGATTTCTCTGGATTCACATTTACTGGAATTGTTTCTGGTGGCCAAAAGTGGAAAGAAAAGAGGCAGGACAGAGAGGGGTGGGGAGGAAGAGAGGGGACCAGGAGAGGGCCGTCCCTGGGGAGGCCAAGGGTCTCCTAAATGCCAGCAGAATATTTCATTCTTTTCTGTTTCTGCCTCTGGTTGCAGAACCAGACGCGCACTACATTTTTCTTAAGATCCAGCTTCTCGGCGATGGCGGCGATCTTCTCCGAGGAGGGCCGTGGCTGGATGGCAAAGTAGGCTTCCAGCGAGCGCTTCTCGGGCGCAGCGATGGACGTGCGCTTGCGCTTCTTCTCCGCACCGTTGAAGAGCTCCGGCTTGGTGAGCTTCTCGCGGTGGGACTTCTCCGCCTCCTCGAGCCAAGCCTGCAGGATGGGTTTCAGCGCTATCATGTTGTTGTGCGACAGGGTGAGAGACTCGAACCTGCAGATGGTGCTCTGGCTGAGCGAGCCCACGCCCGGGATCTTGAGGTTGGCCAGAGCGGAACCGACGTCCGCCTGGGTCACCCCCAGCTTGATGCGTCGCTGCTTGAAGCGCTCGGCGAACGCCTCCAGGTCCCGCGGGTCGGCGTCCACGTCGCTCATGCAGCCCATGTGCGAGGGCAGCCCGTGCGCATGGGCCATGCTGAGCGCTGCTTGGTGCATCGGGTTCATGGTGCCCATGTGCGGCGCGTGAGCGGGCGTGGACACCACCGCGCCATCGGGGCCAGCCATAGCGCCCAGGGCCAGCCCGGGACTCAGGTGCTCCAGCAGCTCGCCCTCGAGCGCCTGGTGCGGCTGGTGGTGATGGTGGTGGTGATGGTGGTGGTGGTGGTGCGTGCCGGCCAGCGCGGACGGGTGCGAGATGGGTACCGAAGAAGAGGAGGCAGCCGACGTGCACGGGATGGTGTTCATGGTGTGGTAAGTGGCGTCCGGCTTGAAGGGGCTGTGGTGGGGCGGGTGGTGGTGGTGGCTCTTGCTTTGGGAGACGATGTCCACGGCGGCCAGAGCCTCGGCGCGGGCCAGCAGACTCTCATCCAGCCCGCCGAATATATTGCTCTGCAATTGCAAGTAGAAGGCACACATTACGTTCAGCAGGGAATTGTGCGTGCTTTCTCCCCGGAAGCCCCGGCCCAATGCTCCACACTGTCACCGCGCCTACAACATTCCCAGAACGTTAAAATAGTAATAGTGACAATAATCCTGCAAAGAGCAGGTGGAGAAGAGACGAGGAGGCCACCGAGAGAAACCAAGAGTGCAGGAGGAGGAGGAGGAGGAGGAGAAAGTAAGCCTGCAGACACAACACAACACAACACGCGCACAGGCAACATCCCAGGTCATAAAAATTAATATGAAAGACAAGACCCGCTGAATACTTAAGAGAGCCAGGGGTGGGGGGAGAGAAATTGGTTGGAAGGTGTGGAGTGATTTGCTGTGCAGACATGAAAAAAACATCAAGCAGATAAAGGGGGCTGTCAAAATGTGCCTTTAAGCGGTGATTATGCAGAAATACGCACCGGTGGGGTTGGAAGACAAGCTCTCCGCATCGCCTCCGAGCTCCCGCCGCCGCCGCCGCTGCCGCCGCCGCTGCTGCCGCTGCTACTGGAGCTGCTGCTCCGGCCTCCGCCGCCGCCGCCGCCGCCACCGCCGCCAGCGTTGCTGGAACTGCCGGGGGAGCTGGCAGAGGGCGCCGCGGGCGCCGAGGAGCCGGGCGAGGCGCTGTGCAGGGCCGAGTACTTGGGCTCCACGTGCAGGCTGCCGCCGTGAGGCATGCTGAACGCCTGCTTGCTGTTCAGGGACATCATCATCATCTTCCCGCCCGCCCGGGGCGCGAGTCGGTAGCACACTCTTTGGCCCCAGCGGCTGGGACCCTCCCGAGAGCGCTCCGCGGGAGCGAGAGCCGGGAAGGGCTGTCCAAAGTTGCGCTCACCCACCACAGCCTCCCGGCTGAGATCCGCTTGGTGTCGGCTACGCGCGCCTCCTGCCTCGCCTCCGCCGCCAGCCGGAGCTGATGCTGGGCCCGGGGGTGGCGCGGGCTGCAGACCTCAGCGCCCCAAACTGCCCCGGCTCCTCGAGGCTGCGGAGTTATAGTCCCCTCTCCCTGCGCCTGCCCCCGCGCCGCCCGCTCTCCCTCCCCCGCGCCTCCTCCTTCCCCTGCCAGGAAGCTCTAGCTCCTGCTTGGTTTCTAGCGTCGCCCCCTTTCCCTCCTTGCTCCCCCCACCCAGGCTCAGGTCCTCTCGGTTCTCCCCGCACCCGCCTCCCGCTCCCCTACCGCGCCCACCTCCTTCCCTGCCCCCGCACGCGCTCTGATGTCGCCGCCCCTTAGCGGCGCCAGGCGGCTCCTACTTATTTGCACGCCCCAGCTCCACCCCACCCACCCCGCCAGGTCGGTGAGTCTGTCACCAAGTAGTGCCTACCCAAGGGCCAGCCTCCAGCCCCTCCCGCTTCTTCTGCCGGGTCTCCACCTCACTGGGAAAAGAAACTCCCGAATAAAGTTGGGGCCCAAACCCGCCCGGAGTGGGGTTTTTCCCTGGACTACTCGGAGAGCCTCTTACCTGGCTGTCTCCTCCCCTAGCTTCCAGCGCACTACTAAGTTCCAGGCCTCCGCCCCCACTCCGCCCGCCCCTCCCGTGAGCTCAAGTGACCCTGATCCCCAGCTCCCGGCCACTGCTGAGGACATAGACGCTGCGGCCAAACCGGGTCCTCCACGCGGTTCTCCTAGCTCCTGCCGAGATGCGCGGGGAGGTCTGGGTTCAGGCTTCGTGCCCCCTCCGCCCGGCGGGAGCCTGGTGCAGGAAAGACGCGGGTCGGTGGGGCTGCAGGGCTTTCTCTCACTCGATTTCTCGCAGCTCTCAGCGGATTGGACAGCCTCAGAGCCTGCTCGGGTCGCTAGTGCGCATGCGACTCCCCCCTCCTCCTTTACCTCCCCCATACACCGACTTGCACACACGCGCGCGCGCGCGTACACACACACACACACACACACGCACACACATGCACACTCTTCTTGCCTCCCTATTTTCTCTCCCTCCTCCTTCTCCCTGTATCCAATACAATGTGATTTGGATCTTGGGAAGATTCACTGGCAAACCCTGCCTTTGGTTTATTATTCTTCATTAGCTGCAATCAAAGGAAGAAGGGCAACTGACAGAGGAGGAGGAGAAGGGCTAGAAATTACAGAGCGCATGTGCTGCCGACTATCACCCCCCCCACACACACACAACAACATACACGCGCGCGCACACATCCTCGGGGGTTGGCACAAGCCTCACTTATCTTCATTTCCACCGCCTCTCGGCGCCCAGTGAGACTATTTTTAGATGACACTTTGCCCGCACTTTTGTCCGAATGCAGACCACTTTTCCTAGAAGTGGACACACACTCTTAGTTCCAGTTGCAAAAGAAGGAAACCCCCCCCCACACACACACGCACATGCACACTCGCATACACACATGCACACTCGCATCTTCGTCCTCCTCTCCTTTCCCATCTAGTTCCATCTCCTATTTCGGGAGCCGCCCTCTCACCTCCCCAGAGCACGGAAGGCGCGGGGTGCAGGCAAGGGTGAGAAGGCCCTACGACCCGAACGCAGGAACCCGCGGGTGGCCCAACTCCGACCGGGTGAACCGGGAGCAGGTGCAGGCCCTGGGCGTCTGGGGAAGGCGAGCAGGTGCGAGGGCAGGCGGCAGGCCTGAGAGGCGCTGGCGCGCTGGAACAAAAACAAAGTGGAAAGGAGCGTGGAAAGGGGAGGGGGGACCCTCGGGTGGTCAGCACCCGGGATCACCGCAGCGGCAGCGGCAGAGAGGAGTAGACCCCTGACCTCAACTAGGCGGGATGTGTTCAAGTCCGGGAGTCCTCTCCAGTACCGCGAAGGTGGTGGCGTGAGCGCGCGGCGGGCTCTGTCCATGGTCCTTAAATCTCCTCCGCTTTCCCTCGCCACTCTTCGGCTTGCCTTTCTCTGCCCCTGCGTGGAGGAAAATAATAAATAGTAGCCGAAGGGGATTCCTACAAGCAGTGTTCGCGAATGTGAGTCTGCAGAAGCCGGGGCAAGGGATTGGGAAAGGGGGGTGTTGACATGAACGAACGTGGTTTGTACCGGACCGTTCAAGTAAGTGCTTAATTTCTACCTCAACAACAGCCAAGATAATTTTCAAGGAAATAAAAAAAAAAAAACATTGTACAGCTCTCACTGTCTCAAGCTTCGCGAAATGAAATAAATCAAAGTTAAAAGCTTGAGTATCATTTAATTATAGTGCGAATAGCGCTTTGAAAGAAGTAGAACAACATCTCTAAACAAATTATGACTGGGCCAGGAAGGAATTATTAGATTGAAATTTCATTTAGGCTTGGGAGACACCGCGCTTCACTGTGTAATCTGCTATGCCTCATCTGATTTGTATGCTTAATTCAGCTTGACGAATTTATTAGTTTTCATAATAGTGAAAAAATTGAGCAGCACTATGGGCTAATGCATCGTGTGTACTATAAATTGTATGGCATCGTGGAAAGGCTGAAGTCTATAGAAATCTTTTATTAATGTCAGTATAGGAGGGAGGATTTTCATGCAAGCCTTGGAGAGGTTCATGCCAAACTCCACTGCGGCTGTGTCTCACTGCTCCATTAACATATCGTCATACTAATTAGACCACTTCATCAGTGATATAATTTCAAACTTCAAATTATGTTCTAATTAACAAGGGTTGTCCAATTTGCTTAATCTTCAAAAGGCTTTGGATGGTCTAATTAGTATAAACTGTTGAGCATCTCGAAAGCCCAATAAAATAAAAGTCCATAAAAATATTTTGGGTGTGTTTTCTATCAGTTCTGCATAAGTGCCAAAGGACCAAGGTGAGAGTGAAGGAAAAAATAATGTGAAGGCAAATGTCTTCATCTACCAAATTTCCCCAGATTTATATAGTAAGTGAATCAGAGGAGAAACTTTGGGGTATTACAATTCCTAAACAGTGTGTTTATGTGCTTAAATAAAGGCACCAGAATATCAAGGAGAAAAACCACATGGGGAAAAAATTCTTCTCTTTCATTAGGTGCCTAATTAGATGTAAAGTCAAAAGCAACCCTGAGGAGTTTCCCAAGCATTATTGTGGCAACAGTCTGCTGAACTTGAATTGCAAAATCAAATATTTGGGGTGTTTTGAACCTCTCTCCATCCCCTCCTCCTTCATTGAGCTTAATTACTTGCAATAGTTGTTTTAATGTATGTTGTCACCTGGGAGTATTGAGAAATGCATATCGTTAATATGAATTAATCTTGACTTTAATAGCAACTGGCAACTGAGCTCCAAAATGCTAAACACTTGTCACCACTTCATATGGTAAATAAGGTAGTATAATAAATTCATGAGCTAGAGAGGGCACTCTTAAAATGACTGGACAAAACTTTGATGTCGGAATTAGTTGACTAAAACTATTGTAAGCAAGAACATCCACTTGAGAATATATTTCCTGATGATTAAAATCCATATGTCATTAAATTAGACTTAATACAACTTTTTTTTTCATCATTCAGACATTTCTCAGTGACGTCTCTAATTCCAGGCGGGGGGGGGGGAAGGAACCCCTTTTTTGCTAATTCTTGATTTGAGGTAAATTAACAAGTGATTGTAGAGCAATCCAAAAGTTTATTTACCTTTATTTCCTTCCCCCTAGAAACACATGCATTTTTAAAAAGTCAAGTCAGAGGTAGACTTCTTTTCCCACTCAGAGTGAAAAATGAACAACGGTGATTGTGTTGCATTAGAGGGAAAATGCAATTCTTCTTTCATCACCACGACTTACAATCTTGCAATCTCTCCCTTCAGGAGTATCCAGAATACCAACGTCCTTGCGGTGATATCAATAAAACACATTTCAGTTTTGCCCACAGGCATTGCTGCAAAGTGCTCCAGTGAATGTGGAAGCAGCTCTCGAAGGCAGAAAGACTCCAGCCCCCTAGTTAGCGAGGGCCATCTAAACAACTGGAAAGTTGTCAATAAACTCAAGGAGCGGAAGCAAATGGTCCCCAGATTGGAAAGCTACTTCCTATGACCTCAACATAACCCTTGTGTGCCCAAGACCCAATGTGCACTCGTGCCCCAGTGCCTACCAACACATCTAAGTAAAGGGAAAACCAAGAAGTGGCTTTTTAAAAGCAGAGAGAAGGGAAATGTATCAACTGTGCGTTACAGGAGGAGCTGTCTTTCCCCTCGCCAAGACTCTTTGTTTAACAATAGCTCTGTCCCTTCTGCCAGCAATGCCAGCTGCAGACAGATGTGAACTGCCTCCCTCCAGGCAAGGAGGAGTCCGCCAAGGCTTCCCAGCAACAGGGGTCCTGGCAGTAGGCTGCCCCTCCCCTCTGGAAATTAATCCTCCACCGAAGCCAACCTGAAGGGAGAACTCTCCTTGTTTCTGGGTCCTAATTTACTATTAAAATTTTAAGCAGTGCATTCATATTTTACTGGACCTAATGTGTTTTATTAAAATTTAATCTATTAAGGCCAGTGTGATTTCTTTGTATTTCAAACAGAATTGAACTGGACTACAAGAAAGATTTCTCAAAAGACAGATTTGGTACTGTTCATGCACCATTTTCTTCTTGAGTAGGCAGAGCTTGGTGAAGGAAAGTAGGTGAGGACAGATTTCCCCTCATCCTATTTTCAGTGAAATAGGGATTTCAAGATCAGCCAGTCTGCTTCAGATTTTACATAGATGAACGCTCTGAGCTCTCTTTCTGGACCCTGTGGCTTGAGGCAGGCTGGGAATGGAGAAGGAGGAGTAAACTCCTCCACAGTCGCAGCTAGTCTAGAGAAGAAAAAAGGAAAGAGGGGAGTTATCCCTGATCCCGAGACATCTGGGAATTCCCAAGGGTGAAGCAACAGGGAAGGAGGGCACTCCTGGCCTTAACTGCTGAGATAGGGCTCTATGCTCCAGGAGAGATTGGTACATTTTGCCCAAACATCCTTCTTCTGAGAATCGACCACTACCCTTGTGTAACTAACCTTCTCTCTGCACTGCCCCCCCCAAGCCCCAAGCTCCCTGCCTAGAGGTGAAAAGGAGCCTCCCATTTGCCCAAAGACAGCAGGCACCCTTGTCCCTTCCCCTCAGTGACTTCTGAACTAATCTCACTTCCAACCTTCCAGTGCAAGAAGTGTGCCGTGTCTTCAGAAATCACACCCCAAGAGTTCCCAGGTCCTTCCTGAGTGAAATTTGAGCTCACATCCTCCCATAGGTCAAAGCAGGCAGGTATCTTCTGGGGTTAGGAGAGAAGTGCACCTGAGTCAGGGGTCTGTAAACACCAAACTAGCCACGTGGGGCTCTGTCTAGGTCATTTGGATGGACGACGAGAAATGGAGTCATCATAGAAAGGAAAGCAACGGTTCTCAGTTTTCCTGGTGGAGAGAGGAGAGCAAAGCTCAGTTTCAAGAAAAGCAGACTGGGAGGAGGTGGGTGTGGGAGGCTGGCAGCCCCCCCCCCCCCCCCGCCCCAGCTGGATGCCTTTAAGGCTCCTCGGGCGACCTCAGGAATCCGCTCAGCAGAGGTTGAGCCTGGCCAGGAACTCTTACATGGGGCACAGCTGATAGGACTCACTACTGTCTACTAACCTTGGGAACAGATGCCAAGAAACTAAAATTTGCCCCGGGGGTCGGGGAAGGGAAGGGGCTCAGTCCGAGCTCTCCAAGAGCAAGGATGCAAATTCGCACATTTACACACAGACACACACACAGACACACACACAGACACACACACACACACACACACACACACACACACACACACACACACACACACACCACCGGCGCGCAGTGACACTCCCGCACATTCGCTCAGAAGCGCAAACAAGGCATCTTCCAGCCCTTCTCTGCGCGCCCCTTGAGGTGGGGAGGCAGACCCCGTCTTCATCCATCAGCTCTCTTCCCTGTGTGGGCTTGTCCCGTAGAAACTGTTATTGGTCGCCGCAGAGAATTTCCTTGGTCCATGTATTTACCTCTTCTCAAAGTTAAGTCCAGTCACGAAATCAAACTTAAAGCGTTGGAACAATCAATGGAGACTTTTGCAATCCGTGGCGCCTTGCGCTTCCTGAAACTAAAATAAATGCAAGAAATCGAAACTTAATTACTTGAAAGAAATCCAGAAATCCCTCTGCATAATTTATCCAGTCATTTTTAGTAGCTTTTGTGTTCGGTGCAGTGTGTGTGTGTGTGTGTGTGTGTGTGTGTGTGTGTGTGTGTGTGTGTGTGTGTGTGTGTTAACTCTACTTTTGGCTAAGCTCCGGCTCGAGGTTCCGAGGCCCTCCTACCTCTGCCCAGGAACTGCGTCCTGAAGAGGGCTCCGGCCTCTTGCCGCTTCTCACCAAGGATCCAGGAACCTTTCCTTTCAGACAGGACTCCCTGGGGCTGAGTATAGCCAGTAGTTAAGAAATGCAAACGTCTCATTCATTCTCTCTTCTTTGTCTTTTTGTTCACGGGTCTGTTGTTTGAATTTGGGTGAGATGCTAAATACCAGATCTGAAATCAGACCTCTTAGTAACTCCAAACTAGGACTATTTCTCTGAGGGAACAATGCACCAGAAAAAGGACCATTCTGCTGGAGATGGGGACATTGAACGGTGGATTTTTTTTCTTCTTTCCAAGGAAGCACACACACACACACACACACACACACACACACACACACACACACACAAGTGTCAGTATCTTCCCAATGACTAAGTACTAAGTATTTGTTTTAACTAAACAACTGTTCAAGGTACTTAGCTGGACCTCGAACCTTAGATACTAGTTTCATCTTCTGGTCTCTGTTTCTTTCAAACACATTCATTTCTCTTCTCCTTTACTTTCTAATTAACTGAAAAAATCTCAATATGTGTAAATTGCTAAAAGTCCTCTCCTCTGGGGTCACCACAGAAAAGAGATGCCCTGTATTCAGCTGAAAGATGCTGGCTAAGAGCCAATGACTTTTGCACATACGGTGACTCTGACATTGGGTATCATTGGGGAATTTAGCAATTTGATGATGGTTAATGCTGTGGTCAGTGGATTCCTATCACCAGACAGTACCTGAATGTGTTAGGCTGGTGAGGGGGACTCCGTAGAGGCAAGTTTTTTTCACAGACACCTCATAGAAATCTGAAGTACTGTTATGAAAGAATGAAAAATACATTGGGGAACAGCTTGGAAACTGAAGTACATTTTGATTTAACTTACATTAACAGAAATGTAATGTAAAAGTGAAAGGATCTAACAAAACCATTAATAATTAAAAAATAATTACAGATAGTCTATCCTTACTATTCATAACCACTCAACACTTTAGACAAAGAAAACGGAATACTCTTAATGGAAATGAGATGTGAGCAGACTGCTAATGAGAAGTTAACCAAGGACTGCACATTTGTCAAAGGAGACTAGTTTTCCTTGTTTCCCCCACCTGCATATTTTTATTCTCTCGGAGTCACTTGGACCTTCATCTTATATCAGTGTAGAACCTGAACACCAGAGTTTAATCAACAGAAATCTCTTAAACAATAATACTCTGGGCCATATTGAGTTCTGAGGATCGGGGGCAACAGATGGCTTGCCTATTAACCATCCTCACTAACAAATTTTTTTATAGGTGACTATAAAGAAATGCATGACTCTGTAAGATTTGGATTGGACAATCCCATCCTACATTGATTTCCCAAAATTCTCCAAAGGCAGCAATTTGCTCTTTGTACCTGTTTGTGATCTTTCCCTTTAAAGGAGTTATCATCCTTTAAGGACTCATTGTTTGTCATTTTTTTCTTGTACTACTCACCAAAACAGTGGTGTCCTAGTATTTAAAAAAGTGTGTGTGTGTGTGTGTGTGTGTGTGTTTCTGTTACCTAAATAGGATTTATTTTATTTTCAGCATATATTCTTCAACATCCCAAGTCTTTAGAGCAGTATTCTCCATATAACTATGCAGCAATCTTTTAATCATGTACTAAATCTTTTTAAAAAGTGTTGGGAAGAAGATGCAGTGCTTCCCCTGATTTCCACTGCATACTCTTCTTGATTTTGTTTGAGCGACACAACACAGAGGACTGCCCCTGGAGTGCTCTGTTGACGTTGGAGGCACTGGGAGGAAATCAAAGCAGCCTGGCAGAAAGCAAACTTCACTGCCTCTTTTCAGAGATAAAGGGAAATCTTACAAAAGGAGAGATTTGCAGACACACAACTGGGATTCAATGAAGTCATGGCTCAGGCATCTGCTGGGAAGCCACAAGGAAGTGGAGACCTACATCCCATGTCAAATCTTAGGCATCTGAAGAATCTGAAGCCTCCTTCCTTCCTTCCTTCCTTCCCCATCCCCAGATGAATTAGAAACAAAACAACATGTCTTGTGTAGGAAACAGAAAAACCTAAGGAGAAATGCTAATAGGTTGACTCTGAAGATTATACACACTTCTTAGCCATATAAATATGAATTGAGTGCATAAAACATGTTAAATTCCTTGTAGGCATCCACCCTTGCTTTTTTTAATGCATCAGAAGGACATTACAACAATGTCAACTCACCTTTAAACATTTATCCTTTTTTGAAATGGTCCATGATTTGCCTGTAAATCTCATACTTATAGACCTATAGGAACCAAACACTTTACAATATTCATTTATAATATTTGTACCCAAATATGTGTTAATATTCTCCTCTTCCTTTCTCTCTTTGATATGCATGTACAGATACCCAAAATAAGGTTCTACTAACATGCTCTGCTAGATGCTGTAGCGTGGCACTTTGACTAGCCTTTCCTGATAGGCATACAAGACATCAATTTCCCCTAGCATCAATGACAAGCTTGTTGTACTTGAAAGCATTAAGAACTCTCTTTCTCAAATGCAAATACTGTTTGCTTCATGATGTCATTACTCACTACACTCCTTCTTTGCCTTCCAAGACCAAAGTGGGAACTATAAATACCGTGCTCAGCTAGCATAACCCCATCTTCGGATTCCATTGATGCCTCCTGGCCACCGCTGACTACCTGCTTAGTCTAGACAACAGGATCCGTCATCTCTATAGTGATCCTGTGGGACACCTTGATGCCTTTGCCCCCCCCTTACTTTCTGTATCAAATACTCATTTATTTTCTCTACTTTTGACCACAGACAGCTAGTTTCACTGGAGAGGGGAAGGAGAATTAATCTGTTTTCAGCTTTCAGCTGGAATTTAGAATATGTGTGTGGTATCTGTCTTAGCTAAGGTAGCTTAAAGCTCAGATACTGGTTGTAACCAAGAGGGAGAAATGTGGGTCATTTATTCTCAGTTGGAGAGACCCTAGGAGGAGCGGTGCTTTTTCAGAGCCAACAGTTGGGTGCCGCTGAGAAGGTGTATTCCTGAAGTCTGTGGTTCCCTGGCACCTTTCTTTTTCTCCCCCTTTTTGATTGTGGGGTGTCACAGCTGTCCAGGCAGGATAATTCTGCAGCGTGCTTTGGGAAGTTATTCCTAGAAGTGCAGCCTAGAGTCTGCTACTTCAGCCTTTCCAAAGATATGCAAGCATCCACTTGTAGTCAGTCTCCTTCTGCTTAAAATGAAGTGGTATCTGTCCCTCACAGCTAAACCCTGACTGATATTTCAACCTTAACATGATTTTTTCCTACTGTTCATTATCCTCTTCTCTCATTTTAATCGACTCACCATCTCATTCCCTGCAGAACCTATTGCAAACATTTCTCATTTCTGCTATCGTGACTTTGAGCATATAGCCTAGCCTCACAGTTTACTAAGAAAATAGTTTACTGTGGCAGGTTCCCTTAAGTGTTCTACTGACACCTATCCAGACTTTGTGTTTTTGCCCAAGATTTTCTCCTTTGATTCTCCTATAACTGTTAACCTCGCTCCCCAGGATAATCTTTTCAAGGGCTCATGAATTTTGACTCTCTCTCCAATTTCAGGTCCTTATCAATTTACTCTTTTTCTTGCATCTTAATTTTTCCTGTCCACTCTACCTCTTCTTACCCTACGTATATATTCAAGATGCATTGGCTGCAAAATGTGAATACAACAAAACATTTCTTTTAATGACTCTCCTTTTTCTTTCTTTCTTTTTTTTTTTTTTTTTTTTTTTTTTTTTTTTTTTTTTTTTTTTTTTTTTTTTTTTTTTTTTTTTGCGGTACTGGGGATTGAACTCAGGGGCATTCTACCTCCGAGATATACCCCCAGCCCTATTTTTTACTTTATTTTAAAACCAGGACTCACTAATATGTGGGATGCCTCACTAGGTAGCTGAGACTGGCTGCGAACCCGGATCCTCCAGTCTCAGCCTCCCGAATGCTGGAATTACAAGCGTGCGCCACCACGCCCGGCTGACTCTCCTTTTTCACCATCAACCTTTGGAAGTGGTAGTTGCATTTACTGCTTCCATTCTCTTATGATAAAACTTCCGCCAAGATTATTTCAATTCTTAACTCTCTACCAAAGATGTTCCTCTTAGGGAACCAATGACTTTTTAGTTTGCAGCATCTGGGGCTCTTTTTCCAAAAACATGGGCTTCAAACTTGAAATCTTGTGCTAGCTCTGCCAGTTCTTAGCTCTAATTCTCATTTTGCCTCTCCAAAATATATGGATAATAATTGCATATTCTTCCCACAGGTTATCGAGCAGATTAAATAGTATATTGCATATGAAGGACTTGACTTATTTCTTTGTATGTAATGAACACTTAATAAATGTTAAGTGATAATATGACAATACAAACAACAATCTGCAGACTGTGAGAGTTGGTTGGTAAGGATTGGCAGTTCATTCATTCTTTTTCTTCCTTTTTTTTCTTATTCTTTTTCTTTCTTTTTTTTTTTTTTTTCCGAGCTACATCCAAAGCCCCATTTTTTAATTCTTTATTTTGAAACAGGGTCTCACTAAGTTGTGGAATGCCTCACTAGGTAGCTGAGGCTGACCATAAACCCGTATCCTCCGGTCTCAGCCTCCCAAATGCTGGGGTTACAAGCATGCGCCACCACGCCCAGCTTCGTTTTTCTTTCTTTTCTTCTTCTTCTTCTTCTTCTTCTTCTTCTTCTTCTTCTTCTTCTTCTTCTTCTTCTTCTTTTCTTCTTCTTCTTCTTTTCTTTTGGTATTAGGGATTGAACCCAGGGGCATTCTACCTCTGAGATATACCCCCAGCCACATTTTATTTTCTATTTTGAAACAAGGTCTCACTAGGTTTCTGAGTGCTTCACTACATTGCTGAGGCTATCCTCAAACCCGTGATCCTCCTATCTCAGCCTCCCAAGTATTGGGATTACAGGCTTGGATCACCACACCTGGTTCAATTCACTTACTCTTAAAAGGGATTGGCATAAACTGAGTGTGGTGGAGCACATCTGTATTCCTAATACTTGGGAGGATGAGACAGAAAGAGTTCAGGTTCAAGACCAGCCTCAGCAACTTAGCAAGAACCTGTTTCAAAATACAATATTAAAAAAACAGCTGTGAAGCCGGGCGTAGTGGCGCACGCTTATAATCCCAGCATTCGGGAGGCTGAGACCGGAGGATCCAGGTTCTAGGCCAGCCTCAGCTACCTAGTGAGGCCCTCCACAACTTAGTGAGACTCGGTTTCAAAATAAAGAATAATAATAAAAAAAAAATAGGGCTTGGGAGTATAGCTCAGAGGTAGAATGCCCCTGGGTTCAATCCCCAGTACTGCAAAAACAAAACAAAACAAAACAAACAGCTGTGGGTGTAGCTCAGAGGCAGAATGCCCCTGGGTTCACAATCCCTGGTACCACACATGGAAGAAAGAAGAAAGAAAGAAAGAAAGAAAGAAAGAAAGAAAGAAAGAAAGAAAGAAAGAAAGAAAGAAAGAGAAAGGAAGGAAGGAAAGAAGGTCTGTGTCACTAATGCTTACTCTCTTCTGAATCTTTTTTGTACTTGATCCAAATTAACAGATGATAGACTATGAGAAAACATTTGCTTTGATGAAAAAGCACAGAGAAAAAAAGCCAGATTATCATCTTAATAAAACTGGAAAGTTAGATAGTACTAACAATTATTGAGGATGTGGGCTAGAAACCCTAACGTAATATTGATAGATACATAATATTGGTGTGGCCATTACAAAAACCACACTGGCAGTACTTAGTCAAAATGACCATGAAAACACCCTGTGGCCTACCAACTTCACTGCTGGGTTGTCCTCCAAAGAAATTAAAAGGTGACATGTTTGAGGGTATGCTTCTTAGTGTGGTTTATAATGGCAGAGAGGTAGAGGCAGAAGACAGAAGCAATGTCTCTTAGGACAATATAGAAAGGTCTTGAAATGTTGAATGGAAAACTGAACAAGGTATATAGTATCATGCCATTATATACATATACAAAAAAGACAGTTGTGTATCTTCCAAGGCTGACATATATGTATAAGATATATATAAATATAAATACATATATTTATATATATTTCAACTCATTAGAATGTCTTAGTCTGGGCTACCATAACAAAATATCTGAGACTGGGTAATTTATAAAGAATAGAAATTTGTTGCCGGGTATGGCGGTACATGCCTGTAATCCCAGTACATGGGAGGCTGAGAAAGGAGGATCACAGGTTTTAGGACAGCCTCAGCAAGTAGTGAAACTCTCATCAACCTAGCAAGACCCTGTTTCAAAATAAAATAGGGCAGGGGGTGTAGCTTGGAGGCAGAATGCCCCTGGGTTCAATCCCCAGTACCACAAAAAGAAAAGAAGGGAAGGGAAGGGAAGGGAAGGGAAGGGAAGGAGACATTTGTTTCTTACAGTTCTAGACACTGGGAGTCCAAGATCAAGGCACTGGCTCCTAAGAGCCTGGTCTATCTGTTTCCAAGACGGAGCCCTACTGCTGCACCCACCAGAGGGTATGCTGCGTGCACCCATGGTAAAAGCAGAAGTGGACCCACTCCCTCCATCATTTCATCACGACCCTAATCCCAACATGCCCTCTGCCCTCAGGACTTGACCGCTTCAACCTCCTTACTCACTTAGCCTACTTGCCTCTTACCATTATTCCATGGCTGTTAAGTTTCAACACATGAATTTTTAGAGGAGATGCCATCATTCAAACCATAGCAAGTAAGGACTACTGAATAGTAGGGAGAGAACTGGAAAATAAGTTCCTTAAGACATATTACAGGCCCTGAAATAGTTCATTTCCTTCTATGAATACTACTTCTAGGACTCTCTCCAGAAAACAATAAAAATTGAGCACAAAGATAAAAGACAAAAGTGTTTATAATAGTGAAAATAAGAGATAGTCTAAATATCCAAAAATAAGAAACCAATGAATAACCTGTGTATTAAATAATATGTAGCCACTATAATTGTATTTTCGGAGAAAATTTAACAACATAGGAAAATGATTTAGGTGAAGCAAATATAATACAGAACAATGATTCCTTTTTATTCAAAATAAGTACAGACATGCATGGAAAATAGTAAAACCTAAGATTTTCATTTGGCAAGTTGCATTGTGAGACATTTTAATTTTCCTCATTGTCGACAATGAGCTTTGATTCCTCTTAGTAACAGAATTATATACATGTTTAGATTTAGATATAGTTATAGATATAACTCTCCCAGGTCACATACTTTTCATGTAAGATTCATGGCATCTCTTATTTAAAGTGCTACAACTAAGTGATCCATCAGCTGAGCTCATTCACTGTCACTAACTGCAGTGAATATTTATAGATTGGAAATGGTATTTAATTAATGGGAGAAAGTATCTTACCACCTAAGTTTTATAGTACATCTCTAAAATGAGGAAAAGCTCACAGGCTTATACAGAGAGTCCAGTCTTGACTATCACACACTTAACTGGGTGTCCCACAAAATGACCCTCAAAATGTGGGTTAAATCATTTCACCTGCAATCCATACTGCCCCTCTTTGACTGATGCTGGACCAAGATGCTAAACAGATTGCTGAGACACAGGATAAGAAGGAGTATATTATCTGACACTTTATTTTCCTCCTTCCCAATACTTTATTGCAGTGAAGAATGCACGTTTTGTTAGTTTAAGGGAAAAAGACAGTAAGGAAGTTAAAATAGCACCTCTGTTATCAGAGGCAGAATCCTGCTACCTTGCATTCTCTGGATGACATATACTTGGAGAAATGTTGTAAGCTAATTGTTATTAATTTAAAAAGTAATACCCAGAGCATATTGTGTTTATGCTCAAGGTGGTACATTAATTTAAATCTTTGACCACCCCATTAGCTGCAAACACATGGTGAGTTAAATAAAATGTGGAAAAAGAAAATCTCATGGTGCCATAACAAGGAAGGTAGAACAGTGGTTCCATCTCATACAAATCAGTGACGAGGAGACAATATAGAAAGTGTTTCCATTTTTAAGTGAAACACACAAACATGTACCCCCAGGAGTGTCCAGGAAAGCGGTTCCTGATTCTTTAATTAGAGAATTGGATTCAATTATACACACATCATATTACATCTCAAGACCAAACTTCAAGTGTGAACTAGTGTCATTACATGGACTTACACTCTTCCATCAACCAAAGAACATCTGGACAATGAGTCACACACATCCCGGGTGGCTGGTGGGTTTTAACCTAGGGCAGGAGTAATGGGATCCATGCTTTTCTTTTTGACATCTCTTAATATCCTTTACTTATTTCACTACAAGTTAAAAATTTTAGTTCATGTATTTGTAGAAATACGTGAACTCAGTTGAAGAACTGGAACTCATCATAAAGGAATCTGAAAAGACTAGAAAATTCTTCTCCTTTTATTTTATTTAGAACCCAATTGGCCACAGAGACTCTATAGTAGAAAAAAGCAAGGCTAAATAAAACTATTATGAAATTAATTTGCAGCTAAGTTTGCTGAATTATACTTTTTACTCAGATCATCAACTAAATTTTCCAAATTATTTGTTCTACGTGATTTTCCCACCAATTTGCTTTATATTGATTTTGAGAAAAAACAACCATTAATGTCAAAGCAAATATGATAAGTCCATGTAAATTTTAAAATTAGGTTTGGTCATAATTGAAGCTTCTTTTAGTTACCAAGGAATTGGCATGCAAGTGAACTGATTTTCTTCATTCATCTCAGTATTTTATTTCATTTTTGTGGTACTGGAGATTGAACCCAGGGGCATTCTACATGTGAGGTAGACCTCCCCAGCTCTATTCATTTTTTATTTTTAAATAGAGCCTCACTAAGTTGCTGAGAGCCTTGCTAAATTGCTGAGGCTGCCCTAGAACCTGTGACCCTCCTGTCTTAGCCTCCCAAGTATTGGGATTACAAGCATATGCCACCATTCCCAGCCATCTCATTTGCTTATTTTAAAAGTGTTTGTTTGCTAGCTGGGCATGGTGGCACATGCTTATAGTTCCAGTACTTGGAAAGCTGAGACAGGAGAATCACAGGTTTGTGGCCAGCCTCAGCAACTTTATGAGGCCCTCCACAACTTAGTGAGACCCAGTTTCAAAATAAAAATAAAATAGAGCTGGAGGTATAGCTCAGAGGTAGAATGCTGCTGGGTTCAATGCCCAGTACCCCCTCCCCATACAGACACACATAAAGTGTTGAGCTCCTATTATGTACAAGACACTATGCTAGGCTACTTTATAGAAATGCACGTATGCCTGTGACATGGTAAAGATGGAGTGCTGTGTTTGGGGTGGGGAGCTCCCAAGGAAATTCATGATTGTCTTCTTACTCCTGGGCTGGGTCGTTGCTAAGCTTCAGGATTTTCAGGCCCCAATTGTAAGTTATAGTGAGGGAATTTGGGGAAGAGCTTTCTGAAGCTGGTGACTTCTTATCTGGTGACTTCAGGTCAGACACTTGCTGGAGGAGCCCATAGGAGCAGTTTGTGAAAGAATATGGATGATATTTATCAATCTACTATCTTGTAATTCTACAAAATACTGTTAAGTCGTTATTGCTCCTACTGTAGCTAAAATGAAAATGATAGTTACAAAAATGATTTTTTAAGACATTGGAGAACTGTGGAAGCAACGAACTTTGGAATGACTAAATTTTTTTCATACTTTGAGATCTTTTTTTAAGTGGTACATTATGATTGCATATAACAGTGGGATTCCTTGTTATACATGTGTTCATGTGCATACGTAATTTGGTCAATCTCATTTCCTTAGTACCCCCGCTTTCCCTCCCCTCCTCCTTCCCCTGCTCTCCTCTACTTTCCTAGTCTCCTTTCTATATCCATGGGCTCCCCTTTTCTTTCCTTTTATCTGTCTAGCTTCCACATATAAGAGAAAGCATACCACCCTTGATTTCCGAGTTTGTCTTATTTCACTTAATACAATGCTCTCCAATTCTATCCACTTTCCTATAAATGCATTTTGTTCTTCGTGGCTGAATAAAATTCCATTGTGCACACATACCACATTTTCTTTATCCATTCATCTATTGACAGACACCTAGGTTGCTCCATAATTTGGCTATTGTGAATTGCACTGCCATAAATATGGGTATGCATATGTCGCTATAGCATGCTGACTTCGATTCTTTGGGATATATACTGAAGAATCTTTTGGGGAACTTCCAAAAGATTTACTGATTTCCATGGTGGTTGTACTAATTTATGATCCCACTGGAACAACTAAACTTTTAGGTAAAAAGAAGCCCTTCTTAGTTGAACTGAGATCAAAAGCTTTTCCTCCACTTAGGCAATATGTGCTGATTTAGGGCATGAGCTGCAAAGCACACTTGACTCTACTGGGGAAGAGAAGCCAAAGAACATTTCATGGCCACCTGAGCTAGCATGACAGGAGCACCAAATCCATGATGTATTTTCCATACAACATATTTTCAGAGTGCTGGAATAGCCAAGGAGGCAGGACAGCTGGACTAGTGAAGCAAAACGCAATCTTCCCTGTCTTGTAACCCTTAGGGATCAAAGTCCTATCAGATTTTTGACTCATCTTATGTGGAAGGCCAATGAGCCATCTAGTTTCTTAAGCATACTGAAAGGTAGAACTCTGAAGGTTTAGGAGACAGAAACCTGCTAAAATCTCTATTAAAATCCTGCCTGCCGGGCGTGGTGGCACACGCTTGTAATCCTTGGAAGGCCGAGACAGGAGGATCCAGGTTGCAGGCAGCCTCAGCTACTTAGTGAGGCCCTCCACAACTTAGTGAGACCCTGTTTCAAAATAAAGAATAAAAAAATAGGGCTGGGGGTGTAACTCAGAGGTAGAATGCCCCTGAGTTTAATCCCCAGTACCACAAAAAAAACCAAAACAAAATCCTGCTGGTCCAGCTTCTGCCCACTGAGCAGCTACTGGTTCCTCTAGCTCTCCAGCATGCAGGCAGCCACTCTGAAACTACACAGCTTTTGAGTGGTAAGACAATTTGATAAATCCTCTCTTATGATAAACATACCCTGTGGGTTCTGTTCCTTTAGAGAACCTGACTAATACACCCACCATGAGAAAAATGCAGCTCTTTAGAACCTGTGTTGGAACAATATAGAATTTTGTGCCTCTGTAATTTATTTATTTACTTATTTATCTCTTTTGTGGCACTAGGGATTGAACTCTGGGGCATTCCACCTGTGAGCCACACCCCCAGCTCTATTTTTATTTTTTTTAATTTTGAAACATGGTCTCACTAAGTTGCAGAGGGCCTCACTAAGTTGCTGAGGCTGCCAGCAAGCCTGTGTTCCTGTCACAGCCTCCAAGTACTAGGATTACAGACTTGTGCCACCAGACTTGGTTCTTTGTAGTTTATTTAATACCGATTGCACCATTGTACATTATGCCAACCCTTCCATCCTGCAGGCCATGAATACTGGTTTCCATTGACTTTCAAATGTTATATGTGTGTGTGTGTGTGTGCATGCACATGTGTTACTGGGGATTGAATCCAGGGGCATTCTACCTTTGAGCTACACCCTTGTTTTATTTATTTATTTTTTAAACAGGGTCTCTCTAGGTTGTTGAGAGTCTTGCTAAGTTGCTGAGTCTGGCCTTCAACCTGCGACCCTCCGGTCTCAGCCTCCCAGGTACCTCCCAGGTACATGCCACCATGCCTGGCTGCTATTGTGTTTTATTGATGATGACCTTAAATGCAAATTTTAACCATACTACACAGAAAAATATGATTATAAATTTTTGATGATATTAAATTTACTACTCAGAGTTTTATAGAATAGAGGTAAAATAATATTTTATGATCAATTTTCTTCTGAATTTCTTAGGGCATAATCAGCACCCTTCTTGGAGTATGATCTTTTTCAATGTTGATCGCACCCCTGCCTTCCATGATCCACCACTATCAAGGAGGAGAGGTGAGGCCCAGGTGGGCATTCACTCAAGCACATATATCCCTTATTCAGCCTGGAATAAAGCCAATCCAGGAGAACATGACATCGCCACACCTACCCGGGAACAGAGACAAGAGAAGATATTGGTCAGAAGAGTCCATTGGCATCATGGAGCCAGGTCTTGAAACCTCTCAGAAGAAAAAAGCAGGGCCATCCAGGATGCCTGACTTGTGGTACAGAGTCTACAAAGAAGATAGGGTAGCCATCTTTGGGACCAGAAATGGAGGGCAGATGGTAAAAGATGTTTAGATCTTCTTCCCCTTGTCCCCACTGCCCTTAGGTGCTGTGGACTAGAGGTACCACTGTGGTCATAAGACACATGAGCAAGTCAATACATAAGCCCAGACACGTGGCTCAAGCCCAAAGGTTGGCAGGCAATCACTGAGAGCCCAGAACCCTGAACACATCCTCTGTCTAATGTGATGAGAATCAGCAGCATTCTGGAGGCCTACCCTTGTACTAGGATGTGAGAGAAATTCTATACTGGCCAGTGTGATAGAATTACCATGTTTCAATCCTGGAATAAAAGTCTGGTCCCAGTAACCTAAGATGCACCTGTAAGCTCAAATCCTGCAGCTCGTTAGGGTATCTGATTGAACCCATGTGGAGAATAGTGGGTCTGAAAGCAAGCTAAGAAGTAGAACAGGGACCAGAGTCCATATAGGTTCCAGCGTAGGCATGGGATTCACTGCTCGGATAGCTCTGCTGGCAATAGAAAAGGAATTAGAAGATTAGAAGGAGTGTTTCAGGCAACTAGGACCACACAAGGCCAGGTCTGGGCTCAGCCCTTCCTGGGCCACACTGCTGTTTCTGGCCAACCCAAGGCATTGAAGGACAAGGTAGAAAATTTCAAGAGCAGTACTCTGAATCACAGGGCTTCTGAAGTGTGGCACCTGGCGCAGTGCCCGGTTTGCCTTGATTTAACAGCACCTCTGCCTGGATGAACTACACCAAAAGATGGAGAGTTGTTTATTCAATGTATGGCGTTTATGGAAAAACGTTTCAGTTTTGCCAGAAAATAGGACTAACTAGCCAAAAACACCAAAGGGGAAAAAAATATCAGATGATAAAATGAACCCAGTAGGTGGTCCAAATATCTAAATAACTCTGACTAGTATGCTTAAGAAACTAGATGGCAGCTGCAAACTACAAAAGAAAAAAATGGAAACCATAGAAATTTATGAAATAATAATTGAGATGAAGAATTCAATATATATGCTTGATAGGAAATTGGACACAGCAGAAGATAGGATTATTGGCCTGGAGTATGGGTCTGGACTAATTGTGGAGAGAATTAAAGATGAAAACACAAAAAGAACCACAGCTTCAAAAAGAGCATAGTGGTGCATGTCTGTAATCCCAGTATTTGGGAGGCTGAGACAGTAGAATCACAGCTTTGAAGCCATCCTCAGAAACTTAACAAGATCCTAAGCAACTTAATGATGCCCTGTTTCAAAATTAAAAAATAAATAAAGTAGAGAGGCCAAGACAAGAAGATTGCAGGTTTTAAACCAGCCTCAGCAACTTAGCAAGACTCTGTTTCAAAATAAAAAATAAATTAGGACTGGGGATGTAGCTGGAAGGTACAATGCTTCTGGGTTCAATCCCCAGAAACATACACACACACACACACACACACACACACACACACACACACACATGCTCACACACATACGCACACATTCACACACTACTCTATAAACTCCCAGCAGGATAAATGCAAAGAAAACAATACTTAAACATACGTGATAATACTCCTGAAAGCAAAAGTCTTAATATAGCCAGAGGAAAAAATATGAACTTCAAAGGAACAAAAGACTTACAGCAGACTTTTCAAGGAAAATACGAAATAATATATTTAAAGTGCTGAAAGACAATAACTGCCAATCTATACCCCAATACCTGAGACAATGAAGATGAAATAAACACTTTCAGAAAAATGCTGGAAGAATTTTTCACCAACCTCACTATATCCAAAGAAATTCTTTTTTTTTTTTTTTTTTTTTTTTTTTTGTGGTACTGGGGATTGAACTCAGGGGCATTCTACCTCCAAGCTACAACCCCCGCCCCATTTTTTATTCTTTATTTTGAAACCGAGTCTCACTAAGTTTCGGAGTGCCTCACTAGGTAGCTGAGGCTGGCCGCGAACCTGGATCCTCCGGTCTCAGCCTCCCGAATGCTGGGATTACAAGCGTGCGCCACCACGCCCGGCCCAAAGAAATTCTAAAGTGAGTTATTCAAGGAGGAAAATGACTCAAAAGACAGGTATTGAAATTCAGGAAAAAATGAAGAGCATTATAGAATATTACCATGAGTAAATGCAAGTACATACAGAAATAAAGTATATGACAACTATAGCATAGATGGGAAATAAAACGCTAATGTATAGCAGACTCTAAGAATGCATGCTCTCTCTCTCTCTCTCTATATATATATATATATATATATATATGTGTGTGTGTGTGTGTGTGTGTGTGTATATTTATATATATATATAAAATCATGATAATACTGCTGAAAGCAAAATTATATATATATATTGGTGCTGGGGGTTGAACCCAAGGGTGTTCCACCTCCAAACTATGTTCCCAGCCCTATTTTATTAATTTTAAAATAGGGTCTCCCTAGGTTGCTGAGGTTCTTGCTAAATTGATGAGGCTATCCTTGAACCTATGATACTCCTATCTCAGCCTCCCAAGTCCTGGAATTACAAGCAAAGTCACTGTGCCCAGCATGTTGTAATCTTGAGGTAACTATTAAAAGACAAAGTAAAGCCAAGAGGGGAAATGGAATTTTAAGAATGCCCAAATGAACTCCAAAGAAGTTATGAAAGTAAATAACAAGGGGTAGTAAAGCCGGGCGTGGTGGCTCACGCTTGTAATTCCAGCATTTGGGAGGCTGAGACCAGAGGATCTGGGTTTGCAGCCAGCCTCAGCTACCCAGTGAGGCCCTGCACAACTTAGTGAGACCCTGTTTCAAAATAAAGAATAAAAAATAGGCCTGGGGGTGTAGCTTGGAGGTAGAATGCCCCTGAGTTCAATCCCCAGTACCATAAATAAATAAATAAATAAATAAATAAATAAATAAATAAATAAATAAATAAATAAATAAGGGGTAGTGATCAGAGGCAAAAAAACAAAAATAAAAAGTAATATGGATGACTTAAACCTACATAGACCAATAAATAAAAATGGACTAAATATCTCAATTAAACAAGTACCCTCTAGTCAAGGGGCCAGCAAACATTTTATGTTAACCTGATAGTTATTTTTATCTTTTGGGCCATATTTATATCTTCTGCCTATTCTTCTTTCTTTGATGTTTATTACCATTCAAACATGTAAAAACCATTCTTAGTTTGCAGATTGTACAAATTGGATAAGGCAGATTTGGCTTGAGAGCCACAGTTTGCCAATCTCTGCTTTGGACAATGGTGCTGATGGTAATCATGATGGTAATACTTATTTAGGTCCTAAATGTACTAGACACACAAGAACATTATATGCATAAATTTATCTAATCCTCATGTTTATAATGTGAAATGAGTATTGCTATAAATTCCCCCTTTCTGGAGAAGTCATTTGCTCAAGTCTTCCAGTTACTGGCAAAACTGGGCAGTACAGCCCCAGCGCCAACCTTACTGAGTTATTAGCAAAATTTCTAGCTAAGTCTGGCTTGTTGGCCCATGCCCACAATCCCAGTATTTGGGAAGCTGAGTCAGGAGGGATTGTAGGGTCAAGGCCAGCCCCATTAACATAGTGAGGACCTCAGCAACTTAGCAAGATTTTGTTTCAAAATTAAAAAGGGGTGGGGGTGTAGCTCAGAGGTAGAAGGCCCCTGGGTTCAATCCCCAGTACAAAAAATTTTTTTTTCTAACTAATGTGTTATCCACAAGAAAATAGTAGTAATGCGTATTCTTAGAAGAAAGTATCTAAAGGTTAGAGAATATGTCCAGCTGGGGATTGAAATATTCTAAACAAGATCTAGATTCCAGCAAAAATTATTGGCTCTCTTCATTCATATTGCAAAATCCTGGTTATTGTTTTATGCTATATCTTGCTATAGCTTGGAGTTTATTTTTCTTTATCAAATTTAAATTTTTTCAGTCTTAATGAAAGGCCATTTTCTAAGAAATCTATTGTCTCAGTATGATGCTGATCTGAGTTGGTTTTTAAAACAATTCACTGAACTGCCATTACCACCTCTACAATCTCACAGATAGACCCAGATTTAGCAGGTCAAGCCTTACATCTCTTTTAACAATTGGTCCATATCATCCTAAAAATGATTTCCAAGTTAATAAAGATGCAGTCTACATTCCTACCAATAACATTTTTATGTGTCTATAAAAAATAACTAAGAGTGTAATCATGTTTCTTGCTCAAATTATAGGGTTAATGTCCTTATTAAACAGTGTATATTGTTTAGATATTTGCCCAAGATCAATACATAAATGGTCACTTTCAAAAGCTTTTTTTTGTTTGTTTTTTTTTGCGGTACTGGGGATTGAACTCAGGGGCATTCTACCTCCGAGCTACACCCCCAGCCCTATTTTTTATTCTTTATTTTGAAACCGAGTCTCACTAAGTTGCGGAGTGCCTCACTAGGTAGCTGAGGCTGGCCGCGAACCCGGATCCTCCGGTCTCGGCCTCCCGAATGCTGGGATTACAAGTGTGCGCCACCACGCCCGGCTCCAAAAGCTTTTAATGATTTGTATTTAATGAAGATTTTATAGAAGAAAAGTGAATATAGTTAAGATATATGGTTTCCAAGTAGCTATAGGTGTGAATACTAGTTTTAAATTACATAATAGTGATAGCACAATGCAGTGAATTTTCATTTGAGGTCCCAATGTTAGATAAGCATTTTATGTACCATCACTCATACAACAAAATATAGTGTCTTCGATTTATAGCTCAGGCACTAAACAATGTACCTAGTCAAAGTTTCATCAGAGAAATCCTGGAATAAGGACATTTACACAGCTTTTTATTTATTTATTTTTTTTTTGTACTAGAAGAAATTGAACTCAGGGGCATTCTATCTTCAAGCAACACCAACATCCCTTTTTATATTTTTTGTTTTGAAATTGGTTCTCACCAAGTCACTGAGAATCTCAATAACTTGCTGAGGATGACCTCAAACCTGTGGTACTTCTGTCTAAGCCTCTCAAGTACTGATATTACAGATGTGTGTCACCATACCCAGTTTACAGGGCTACTTTTACCAGTAAAATGAAAAAATAGGTAAAACTACTTTTGTGTTCTAAGTTATTTTCTTCCTGAAAATTATTTCAGTTCTTAAATGGGAACTAGTGTTGTATTTTGAAATATTATTTTGAAACAATCTAAAAGTAAATATCATCAGAAATGTCCTAAAAATAAATACTAAAACATGACAATAATAACATAAGAATACTTTCCCCTTAAATCTCAGTTCCTTTTTGTGCCACAGTAAAGCCTCTATATTACTCCTTTAGATGTTTTGAGCCTACTACGTGAAGTCTTGCCACAGGGAAAGAAAAATCTGATTCCAGTTGGTGCTAGATGTTTAAATAAGAATTTCCTTCCCTTTTCAGGTGAGAGTTTATAATATCCCCAGATGTGGATTCATTTTAATTTTGCTTGTTTCTATTCTTCATTCCTCTGGCAACTTCGGACTCTTGCCAAATAACTGTCCCTATCATTTGGCCCAGTTTCTCTGGCAACACAAAAAGAGAGAGGAAATCACTAGAGATGTCCTTTTGGAGACCAAACATGAGGGGCGGCAGCAGTTGGCAGCTTTTGATTCTTCTCCATTAACAGGAGCCCTGCAAGAGGTTTCCAAGGCAGCACATTTTGTGGATGGAAGATCTCCCAATAAAGACATTTTCAGTAAGAAGGCATTCTGAGTATCTTTTCAAAATAATTGTTAGGATCCTCTACTTTTTTTTCTCTCATTATTACTCTTGATTCCTGCACTCTCTCTTTTTCCCAGGCTCCTCCTCCTTCTACCATGTCAAAACCAACTCTCAGGAAAGACTGTGACACATTCACTCAGGTTAAGGTGCAGTTCACTTATTGATGTATCAGGCAGCTCTCCAGAGTGACCTTTTGTGAAGGTTAATTTTAAGGTGCCAACTTGACTTAGCTAAGGGATGCCCAGATAGCTGGTGCCATCGTTTGCATCTAGAATGTCTCCCCAAAGGCCCACATGTTAAAAGGCTTGGTTCACGGCCTGTGGTGCTGATGGGAGGTTGTGGAGCCCTTAGGAAGTGAGGCCTTATGAGAGGTCTTAGGTATTGAGGGGTGTCCTCAAAGGGGACAGTGGGAATCCCCTTCTATCATCTCTTTTTCTTTCCAGCCATCATAAGGTGAACCACTTGTTCCACCACGAGTCCCCACCCTGCCCTTTCACCTTGCCACAAGGCCCAATGCAATGAGCCCATTTGGTCACAAGCTGAAAGCTCCAAAACCAAGAGCCAAAATTAGCCTTTCTTCCTGTGAAGTCGATTTATTTCAGGTATTTGTTAGTGATGGAAAGCAGATTAACACAGCCGGTAAAACATTCTTTCTGAGTGTTTCTGTGAAGGGTGTTTCTGGGAGAGATTAGCATTTGAACAGAGGGATCTGAGTAAAACCACAGTCTCCAGTATGAGTGGGCATCGTCCAATCCCTTGAGGGCTCAGTGAACAAAAAGCTAGAAGAAGGGCAAATTCCTTCTCACTGTTTGAACTGAAACAGCCATCTTCTCCTGTCCTCTGACACTGGAGCTCCTGGTTCTAGAGTCTTAGTTCTCTGACCAAGACTTATACCACTGGTTCTCAGGCCTTTGGACTTGGACTGAGTTATACCACCGGCTTTCTTGATTTTCCAGCACATCATGGGACTTCTTAACCTCCATAAAATATTTTCTAGGGAAATTTGCTTTTTAATAGCAGTCTTAAAAGTGTACCTATAGCTGTAAAGTATCTACTATTATCAAGAAAGACAATGGTGAAGAGGAAGTGGACTTAAAATTATATAATGTAAATGCTATTCACTCCCCCTTCTGGTTGGGGTACACATTGTACACAAAGGCTAAACTACGTTGGTTCATTTGGTCAAACAAGTGGAGAGCTGCTCTACTGTTAACTGAACTTTAACCATATAAACATACAATATGTAAAACTGACAACAATTGTCTTCAATACTCTAACATACAAACATGCATATAAGTATCTACACACCTGTAAGATTGAGAGGAGATGACACATTTGCAAAAGGAAATATGTATTTAATTCAAGCTGTTTTCTTAGACTCTTAGAAGCTATAACAGCTAACAAGCTAAAAAATATTTGAAATTTTACTCATGTTGGTTTTACTACTTCACTGATTTACTCTTTACCATTTTTATGGTTAAAGAAAAACGTGACTTTCAAATAGTGAAAGATATGAAGGTGTGGATGAATTTCTTTCTTAAGGAAAGCTCTTTTATACTTGTGCAATTTGAAATGGCAGCAATTAGTTTCTTAGTGGGAACTAATCACTTGCATACAGAAAAAAACATATCATTTTAGATACAGAATAAGCATTTGATTTGATCAGAAAATTCCTAATTTGAAGAAAGAAAAATAGCTTCAGGGCCTGGGTGGGCCAGAATAGTGAACTGTGCATGTAAAATTCTGAGCTTTGATTAGGAATATAAATAATTATTAGCTTATACCACATGGTGATTCTCCTTTCTTCTCTTTCATTCTCTATATCTGCAGGGTATTTTATAAAATTTAACTATGGGGAGGAGGGTAAGCTAGCCAAGAGGTCCCTGTCCTCGTTTAACTCTTGTTAACACAGAATTCTGAATGCCTTAATCAAATGCAGATTCCTGTAGTCAGAAGGGGTAAGAAAAATCAGAGGTGTCAGCTGTGGACAGAATACATAGCATTTTGAAATATCAAAGACATCTTGTGTCTGGTTCCTTTTTTTTTTTCAAATGACAACTAATTGTATATTCAAAAACTAAATATGTCCATATTTAGTTTTAGGAAGAGTGCTTAAATATGGACATATTTAGTTTTAGGAAGAGTGCTTTTATGCCAAAACTACCTTTGGGATCATGCAGCCCCTTTTCCCTCAGACTTCATATTTTTTGGAATTCATTTAATCAAGTAATTCTTATTCATGTCCAGTAATAAAGCAGTACTATTATCTCAGTTTCTTTTTTTTTTTTCTTTTTGGTACTGGGTATGGAACCCAGGGGCATTTTACCTCTGAGCTACACCCTTAGCCCTGTTTTATGCATGTATGTATGTATGTAAGTGTATATGTATGGATGTATGTATTATATTTTCAAACAGGGTCTCACTAAGTTGCTGAGGCTGACCTCGAACCTGCAATCCTCCTGTCTCAACCTCCAAGGTACTAGGATTACAAACATGCACCACCATGTCTGGCTTATATCAGAGTCTTAATAAAAGAAAAATAGAGTTTATATTTTCTAAACATTTTTTTCTGAGACTCAAAACACTGATATTTGATAGAGTAACCTTTTGGACTTTAGAAATGTATTATACACTTAAATTCAAAAGATGCCTAAGAATATAGACATACAGAATAAACTGGTAAATATGGGTAATTATTCAGAAAAGTTCAACATAGACTCTCAGTCTGTTTCCTTCCATAAGAGAGTTAGTCTTAATACTTAAGGTCCAGAATTTACTCTATGTATCAATTTGAAGGCTAGATTGGCTCTGATTTCAAATGGAAATCAAGGATTGCAGAGTCATATTTCATAAAGAGTGACTTCTTCTATTAAGGACTCAAATGTCAGACCAGACCTTGCTGTTCACCTCCTTGATATTCGAAGGAATTGTGTCTCTCAGCTTTTTACTGAGACAACACATGGATGAATTGGAATGGAATCCTGTACATGAGTGGCTTATTCTCAGGAAATTCAAGAAAGAAGCAATGATGAAAAATGTTGATTTGTCATTTACTTTGGGTTTTGGTCACTTCTGAGCCAGTGCTGGTTGGGATCTCCTTCTCCTTCTCCTTCTCCTTCTCCTTCTCCTTCTCCTTCTCCTTCTCCTTCTCCTTCTCCTTCTCCTTCTCCTTCTCCTTCATTGTCCAGTTCTGTGTTTCTGACCCACATATTATTCTTTATTTTGTATTAGTCCACATTAATTACCCTGAATAATGGGTTTCATTGTGGCATATTTATACATGCATGTAACATACTTTGGTCATATCTACCCTTATTCTCCCCTCTCCAGTTCCCTTCCTCTTCTCTAAAGTCCAAGTATAAGAGAAAACATGTGATACTTGTCTTTCGGAGTCTGGCTTATTTTTGCTTAACGTGGTGATCTGCAGTTCTGTCCATTTTCCTGCAAGTTCTGGAAAAACTGGAGATCTGTATGGAGAAGATTGAAACTATATTTTTGTCACCCTGCACAAAATCATCTCAAAAGGGATCAAAGACCTAAATATAAAACCTGAAACCTTGAAACTGCTAGAAGAAGACACAGACATAGGCACAGGCAATGACTTCCTAAATAGGACACCAATAGCTCAGAAAACAATAAGGAGGATCAACAATTGGGGTTATGTCACATTAAGAAGTGTCTGTGCAGCCAACAAAGCAATTAACAGAGTAAAGGATACACCTGCTACTCTTCATTTTACTTTGGAATACACTTGTCTGGCCACTTTCAAATACTGACATTTAATCAACAATTACTTTGAACTGTTCTAAGTTATTTCCTTAGATTAAATGCTTTCTGTTTCCTACCAGAGTTCATTAATTATTATTTTCTCTGTTTCTAATCTTAACTCTGATTTCTCTTGCTCAAATGCAGCACCGCAAGGAGGAGGGCTCTCCTGGGTCATATCCTTTCTACATGATTTTTTTCCTCCACTAGTAAACGTTCTCAACGTCTAGAGGGATTTTACCACGGATACAGAGAGGAGGAATAAGAAACCTTTAGATTTAGAACTGTATGGAAGGCTTTGTCCATCATTCAAAATTTTAGTTTCTTCCCATTCACTCTAAAGGTCTCTGCTGATATCAAAGTGTTTTCCACAGTTGATAAAATTGGTAGGTAAATGTTTAGGAATAATAATTAGTAACATGGTCCATATCTTTTAAAAATGACAATGACAACAACAATAATCTTGTTTGTGGAGACTTTCAAACATAGAATGCATAATTAGAAAGTTCAACTTTAGGGAGATGATATGGAGATTTTTGAACAATAGATGTGTTTAAGAATATTGAGAAAAAGTTTATATTGATAAACACTTTCAGTTTTGAAACTGAAACTTAACTGAAGACTTAAAGTGTTTTATGTTCTTCATAGCAGTCATTCAACTGTACACACTTTGTAAGGCAAATAACTGTCAGTTGTTCACTTGACAAAATTTTACCGAATACCTACCATGTTCCAGATATAATTTTAGGTGCTGTAGAATCAATCATAAAGAAGATAAACTAGAGAACTTACATCCCAGTGAGAGGCAGATGTGAAGCATCCTTTTTCCCAGCATATCCATGCTTTTGTACTATCTTCCCATTAGTCACTTAATAACCATTTTTGTTATCAGACTCTTATCAACCGTCACCATATCCCAGCATGTGTATTCAAATAACCCTTATTTTACTTAATAATGGCCCTAAAGCACAAGAACAGTGATGCTGGCAATTTGCATATGCCAAAGAGAAGCTATTAAGTGTTTCCTTTAAGTGAAAATATAATGAGATATTTTGATAAAGAGATCACATTTTAACTTTTATTACAGTATTGTCATAGTTGATCTATTTTAGTATTAATTATTGTGACTCTCTTATTGTGTCTAATATATAAATTAATCTTTTTCATAAGTATGTATGTGTAGGAGAAAACATAGTATATATAATAAAATAAAATAATAATAGAATATATATAAATATATCCTTATGTATATATTATTTTTATTATTAGTGAACCATTAGTGTCATATTCAGAAAGTCATTGCCTGTGCCTATATCTATTTCTATATATCTATCTCTCCCTCTATACACACACACACACACACAATATTCAGTATATAATTCAGTACTACCTGTGGCTTCAGGCATCCACTGGGGGTCTTGGACTGTATTTCTCATGGATGAGGGGAACTAATGTATCTGTTGTTTTTATTACAATTTGACTGGATAGTCTAAATTTCTAAAGAATATTTGAAACAAATATTTGATTGATTGGGGTTTACAACTGGTTAGCTTTTGAGACAACTTTCATTTGCTCACTAACTAACTGCTCTTCCCTCACTCAGGGTAATTATTCCTTCTCCTACTTCCTGCTCTGTCCTTCCTTTTCAAATGCCTCAAATTAAGCATGGTATAACAAATGTCTTTAAAATATATAAGATAATTTATTATGTTTTCCTCCAAAAAGAAAAATAAACTATCAATTTTTCAAAATATTTTCTTTGCAAGCTGGGAGTGGTGGTGAACACTTGTAATCTCAATACTTGGGAGGCTGAGACAGGAGGATCGCAGGTTCGCGGCCAGTCTCAGCAAGTAGTGAGACTCTTATCAACCTGGTAAGACCATGTTTCAAAATAAAAAATAGGGCTGGGCTGTAGCTCAGAGGTAGAATGCCCCTGGGTTCAATTCCTAGTACCACACACACACAAAACAAAAACCCACAAAACTTTCTTTGCATGTTTTCTTTAGAATTACAAAGCCCACATACTTAATATTTCTAACACCAGGATTACCTTAAAATGTGTCTTTTTGCTAAAAGTACCATGAAACATGTCAGCAGAACAGTGAACTACACAAAAATTGTTTTTAAAGGCTATCATGGACTGAGTCAGCCGTCCAGTACGGCGGCTACCAGCACCAAGACACCCAACGACCTCCAGCATACCCAGTGACCAGATGTGGAGTAAGTGAATCCAGAACTCCACACCCTTTGCAGGCGGCATATCCCCGCAAAATCGACAGGGACCGGATGCCTGGGACGACCAGCCTAAGCCCTCCCGGTGGGACCACCCCAGCTCACCTTTCACTCCAGAGCCAGAGCAGTGATCAACTGCACTGCAGAGCTTGAATTGGGACTGCTGCAGAAGCAGCCTTTTGACGGAAGGAAGAGCAAAGCAGCAAAAAATGTGAACGAAGCAGCGAGAACAGCTGAACAGGGCCCACAGAGCAGTCCAAGGAGAACAAAGGAGACCGTGCATGGAGCAGTGGTGCGAGTGGTGCACAGAAGTGCACAGAACTGTAAATTTTCAGAACTCTCCGGGAGGGAACCCTGTGCAAAGGACAGGCTCGGTCAACCACCCCTCTAGCAACTGGATAGGAGCAGAAGTGCAGGAGGGACCCGGAGCACACAAAGCATAGAGACCTTACAGGCCCCCTGAAAAATGCCTAGCATTTAGACTACATGCTCACCACCAGCAAAAGCAGAGAGAGAGAGAGAAAGAGAGAGAGAGAGAGAGAGAGATGCAGACAGGGCCTGTGGAAAGCATGGAGCCCCTGGCTTACACTTTACCCAGTGACATTCCCCCTGCCTACATAGACAAGAGCTGCACAGGGACAGGTCCTGTTAGAGCTCAGAGTCACAAGTTTGCAGTGGGAGGGACACCAGTGGAACTCCCTGCCTGCACTGATGGAAAGAGCAAATAAGATTGCCTGAAACATCCTTGAGAAACTAGTATAGACATTTAAAAGCTGAAAATATCCACGCAGATCCAAAAGGACTGCAGAAGCCAACTCAGCTCTGTAACTACATTCTTGCAGGGGTTTTGTTTTTGTTTTTGTTATTGTTTCATTTTGTTTTGCTTTGTTTTTTTTTTTTCTTTCTTTCTTTTGGGTGTTTTTCTGTTTTGTACTATTTTGTTCTTACTCTGTTTTTGTTTTATATTGCTTTGTTGTGTTTGTGTTGGATGATTGGTTGCTTTGTTATTTTTTGCTCAGTTTGTTGACTCTCTTCCTCATCCCTTTTACAAACTTCCACTCTTTCTCCTATCTAAATTCCTCTCCTCAACACTTTTCTTTCTCTTTCATTTTTTCCCTGTCTCATATCAAGACCATTTCATATGACTACACCTAAATACTCTATACTGACTACCAGAATCCTCTGACATATCCACTATCTCTAATCTCTACCATATATCATCTCAACAGACTCAAACCTTTATTCCACTGGACCATACCTTTTACTTTACCCTATTCTTACATTCATCACTGTAACTTCTCACCCAACCTTCACCAGTGAACACAACCTGTCCCCGTATATACCAACGGATACCTCTAAATCCCTACTACAGACATTGGACCAGAGAGGTGTACCACCAGAATGGACTGCCAAACCCTACAGATAAGCTCACCTCTGCTGATAGAAGGTATAGCTCAATACATCCCACATCAAGGCCTAAAAACAAAGAGGCTACAAACTGTCCTACTCACACCTCTGAGACGAATCCCCATAATAGAAGCAACAAACAGACCATAGAAATCAATATCTGAAACCCACCAATGGCACCATTAGAGAGGGCAGAAGAAGCCATAGAGTAATTGCAACTCAGTACAGGGTACTACTCACAGAGAGAAAATAAAAATCAGGAATCTATAAACTGGGAGAAAGCAGCAAAGATATAAATTTAAGAACAGGGAAACCATGGGAAGGAAAAATAGCAAAGAAACAATGAGCCACCACAATGCCATGATAACAGAACTCACCAACCCAGAATGGTAGAGACTACAAGAAGAACAATTCAGATCTTTAATACTAGAAACAATAAAAGATTTCCAGAAAGAATGCAGGGAGAGTTGGAAAGAAATAAAGGAACAAACAAATAAAGAAACTGACACCCTGAATAGGAAAGAGAAGCATTGAAGGTCGTGAAAGATGCAATAACTGAAGTGAAGGCATCAATACAAACTATAAACAGTAGATTAGACCACATGGAAAATAGAATATCAAGCCGGGCGTGGTGGCGCACGCTTGTAATCCCAGCATTCGGGAGGCTGAGACCGGAGGATCTGGGTTCGCGGCCAGCCTCAGCTACCTAGTGAGGCACTCCGCAACTTAGTGAGACTCGGTTTCAAAATAAAGAATAAAAAATAGGGCTGGGGGTATAGCTTGGAGGTAGAATGCCCCTGAGTTCAATCCCCAGTACC
>PVLC010010293.1:18141-51060 GCA_004027655.1 Graphiurus murinus | reverse complement strand
AAGATCTCAAAACTAAGTTTAAAGACAATTACAAAGTTGTAAGTTTGTAATTCCAGCTAAGCAAAATACTTTAAAACACTTTGGAGTATATATTTATGTGGTTTGCTCTGCTTTGGCCTGCAAGTGAGTTTTTAATTATATTCCCTTGAGTTTACTTTCCCAAGTGCTTTCAGCTGCACATTTAAAACAATAAACTATATATAAAGTTTAATAAACTATATATATAAACCATTATATAAAAATATCTATCTATATATAATTAAACTATATATATACATATATGTGTATATATATATACATATATGTGTATATATATATATATATATATATATATATATATATATATATATTTTACTGGGGGGACTGTTTGGTGCTTGTTTGATACTGGGAACCCAGCACCTCCCGCATGCTAAACACGTGCACCTAATAAGCTTCTAAGATGTAAATTTAAATTTTGAGTAGGGGACATTGATATCAAGTTTAAGTCCCATATGCTGGGCCAGGGCGATTCCACTTGTAGAAATTTACCCAGCGCAGACTCTGGATAACTCAACAGCCGCTGACTGCAATAGAAGCACTATTTGCAAGAGAAGCCAGAAGCAGGGAGGATCCTGCCCGGGCTGCAGTTAATCAGTCTCCCCATGCACTGCCACAGAGGGCCGCAGGACACCTGCCTGCCTTCCCCGGAGCTGCGCTGCGCTCCCTGCCGGCGCCGCCGCCCCTGGCACCTCGAATCGCAGGCTGGATTGGGGCCTGGGGGACCTGGAGGCCAGCGAGTCCGGTGAGAGCATCTCGCAGCGCCTGGTTCACCCGGGGGGCCCCTGAGGGCCGGCTCGGCGACCCCGTGGGGCGCAGGCGAGGGCGTGGTGGGCGGGGCCTGGCCGGCGGAGGCGCTGATTGGCGCGTCGCTGCGGCCGCGGCGCTGATTGGACCAGGGCTTCCCGCTTCTGCCAGGCCTCCCGCAGCGGACGGTTACTGAGGCGCAGAGACGCGAGGCCGGCGGCGGCGGCGGCGGCGAAGGCGGAGGCAGAGGCAGAGGCAGCGGCTCCTGCCAGGTCTCGACGGCGCGGCCTCCACCGCGTGCGGGCAGAGCCGGGCGCCGGGGCGGGCGTCCCTGCGGGCGGGCGGGCGCGGGCGGGCGCGGGGCGCGATGGCGGGCGGGCGGGCGGTTGGTGAGGGAGCCGTTGAGGTAACGGCCGCGCGGGCGCGAATGGCGGCGGTGGGCCGCGGGGTGCTGGGGCTCCGGTCGGGCCCGGATGGCCGGGGACTGGATCCCAGGCCGCCTGCCGTCCTGCCGCTGGGGGAGAAACGGAGGCCGGGGCCCGAGGACCGCAGGGTGGAGGCCAGCCTCAGCCACGGAGACCGTGCTTCAGACATAAAATAAAATAAAGTAGGGCTGGGGGTGTAGCTCGGAGGCAGGGTGCCCCGGCTCAATCCCCAATACCAATAAATCAGATTAATGATAATTAAAAAAAAAAAAAAAAGATGGAGAGCCAGACTTGGTGAAGTACTCCTGAAATCCCAGTACTTGGGAGGCTGCGACAGGAGGATTGCAGGTTCGAAGCCAGCCTCGGCAGTTTAGACCCTGTTTCAAAGTAAAGGAGGGCTGGGGGTGTAGCTCGGTGGTAGTTCAATTCCCAGTACGTACGTACGTACGTATGTACATATATGTAATTTTTTTTTTTTTTAATTAAAGCTGGAGAGCCAGGTGTGGTAGTGGACTCCCGTAATCCCAGTAGTTGGGAGGCTGAGACAGGTAGATTGCACCTGAGAGTGAGATTCTGAGCAACCTACTTCGAGAAATAAATAAATAAATAAATAAAATAGGGCTGGGGGTGTAGCTTGGAGGTAGAATGCCCCTGGGTTCAATCCCGTGTGTATACACACACACACACACACACACACACACACACACACACACATATATATATATATATATATATATATATATATACTTTTTTTTTTTTTTAATTAAAGCTGGAGAGCTAGGTGTGGTAGTGGACTCCCGTAATGCCCCTAGTTGGGAGGCTGAGACAGGTAGTTTGCACCTGAGAGTGAGATTCTGAGCAACCTACCTGAGAAACAAAAAATAAAATAGGGCTGGGGGTGTAGCTTGGAGGTAGAATGCCTCTGGGTTCAATCCTCAGTACCAATAAACAAGCAAATGAACAAAAAAGAACACCCCAAACCTGTGCCCCCTCTTTCTATCTAGGGAATGTGTGTGGGTGACTTTAGTCTTTTGACCTGCCTGCATATGTACATCCTCTGGTCACTAATTCTCCCTTTTACTGGTAATCTGTTGGCAAGTTAAGTCCACCTGGGTCCAAATCCTGCTTGACACAGAGCCCCCTACTCTTCTTGAAAGATTATTCTATTCTGGATTTCTGGAGACATTCTGTTCCATAGTACTTCCTAAAGATGTTTTCAACTGTTTCTTATGATGGTGGGAAAGTAGATGCATTACTCCGTTTCCTTCTAGAGTTAGCTTTCTGGGTTTTTGGCAAGTGTTTGACTCATTTGATACAGTAGCAGGTAGAGCTGTTGTTCGCTCTATTGTAACCAGTATTCATTCAACTTTGGGATGTGTGTAACTGGCTTGTTTACTTAGTTTCTTTTTCTTACTTTCCTTTTTCCTCAGTTGACTTCTTGCAAACTTAGACTAGAAACTAAAACCATCCTTTAGCCTAATGTGCCTCTTGACCTTAATTCTTCTGTGCTGATGTCATGTCTCAGGGCCCTTTGTAAAAACAAAACAAAACCTTACTTCTAATTGTTTTATTCATGATGGCAAAAAATAAGATGAGGGGCAGCCTGGCCCTAGGGAAAGAGTACAAATAGAGGCCTTTTGCAATATATTTTAAGTCTTAAATCAAGTTTTTAAATTGAGAAATAAGATGTCTCAATCTCCAGCTTCACAGATATACTTTCACAGTAACAAAATAGAAAAAAAAATGGGAGGCTTTTTTTTTTAAATAACTGAATATTGATAAAATACTTAAGAAAACTGTGTGTACTTATGGTGAATATTTGATAATGGGCTAGAGATTTGGGGATAACTTGTAGCACTGTGGACTCAAGCCAAAGGCCACCCAGAACCCAAACTTTGACAAAAGGTGCAAATCCAAACACCCCTGACCATCATCTGGCCTCCTGACCAAGGACTTCACTAGATATGGCCCGACCTCAGATTTACCAAAACACAACTTACATCTGTACCCCACTCCTAACTCTATAAAGAAAAAGCCCCTCGTCTATAAGAAAGCGGGCCTCGGACTCTTGCAGGTTCTCTCCCCAGTCCCTCCAGGCTTTTATCCCCAATAAAGCCTGTTCCTTGCTGTCAAAGGATGTATAATATATTAGGATATATATATATATAATATCTCTATTTTTAGCATAAGTAATAAATATCTATAATCTATAAATCACTATATATTCCATGAATGATTTTCTCATTTAAAAATCACTATGCATGAGCAAGACTTATTTTATGTTCTATTGACAATGATCTAAGGATTAAAATAATATGTAATTATATTAAAAACATACCAAATTTGAGTATATTTTCAAAAAACTTTAGGTATAAGAAATATTTTCCTTTAAAATTTTTCTGAAATAGTAAAAATCTCAGTGAGGTATGGTGGCACACACCTATAATCCTAGTACTTGGAAGGCTGAGACAGGAGAATCGCAGATTCCCAGCCAGCCTCAGCAATCTCTGGAGGCCCTCTGCAACTTAGTGACATCCTGTTTCAAAATAAAAAACAAAATAGGGCTGAGGTTGTAGCCCAGAGGTAGAATGTCTCTGGGTTCAATCTTCAGTACCAAAATAAAATAAAATAAAGTAAAAATAATCTTGTAATTATAATCACTAGTAAATACTAACTTCAAATAAAATATTTTGATAACACTGAAATTATTTTCAAATAATTAAATCTTGCTATTTAATAACAATAAACTTTTTCACCATACAAGTTGTTGCTTGCCAGGTAACTGCTGTAAGAAAAAATTCACTGGGAAAAAAATTAAGGGAAAACAAAGCAAAACAAACAAGTTTGCAAACCAGGAGAGGTGGCATCGGGTACAAAATGAAAATGCCTCTTAAACATGAGAGGGGCTCATTTAAATAAGTAATGTATTTGACCATGTTCCCTCTATAGTATCCTTATACAAATGAGAGATATAAGCATGCTCAATCCCGGCTGGTCAGTTTTATGTCAATGAGAAAATGCAAGTATGTCCATTTCTGATTGGTTGACATTTGCATGTGACTGAATCATAGTTCATTGGTCAGGTCCCAGCAGTAAAATGAACCTTTGGAGGATGGGGAGGGATTTTATCTGAGCATTTGAAATAGGAACATGACCTGTTAAGGACCACAAAGTTTAGCCTGTGATCCGTCCAGGAACACAGAGTACAGCATGTGATCCCCCAAAGCACACCAAATGACTATCAGGATCTGTTCTGAATTTTAGGCCTAGTTAGCTACTTGGCACACTGGAGATTCCTCTTTTCTTAAAGTTCACACTGCCTTTGGAAAGCGTCCAAAGGTTCACATACTACCTAGAATGTCCACATTAGCACAGCCTAATGCCATGTTTATGAAGTTCATGTCTAGATGTACAGATCTAAAGGTAGGCAGTGATATGAATTGCTCAGTCCTTCAAAATCTTCCTCAGTCATCATTTTCAGCTGTTGCAAATGACCGTTCACTAATTTGCTAGTAGTTCCCAGAGCCATAAATTGGAATACAAGGAGAAATAAGATAATGGACATCTGGCACTCTTAGGAAATAATACTTCATTGTGCAAGAGTCAACTATGTTCTTGCTCGGCCATAGGAAGGATATGACAACTAATGTGTCTTTTTTTTTTTCTTTTTCTTACCTAAACTCTTATTATAATACTACCTAAAATGTCAACATTTGCACAACCTACAACCTTCTTTTCATTGAGTTCTGGCTTCCCATTTCCTTCCACACTCCTTTATTTATTTATTTAGGAAAAATTTGAATGTGTACAAAGTAAAATAGTGTAATTGATTGCAATCCCCTTCTTTCAAAGGCACAGGCAAGGGTAGTGTTTCCCTGGGGCCTGAAGGGTGTGAGTTAAGAGTGAATGTTGGTAGTTATAGAACTTGCAAGACAAGAGCCAAGTACAGGATTCTGAGAGAGTGCAGGCGAAGGAGGAGGGAAAGCATACATTACATAGAGACCACGGCAGGCTTTCCTTCTGCCCTGTCCTAAGGGTGGTGGTGACTGAAAGTATACTATATGGACGTAGGATGCATCTTAGGCAAAAGAACTAGATTAAGCTGAGCCATTGTATTATCAGTATGTTATAATTGTTCTAGACACCATGCTTTAGCCTCTTTCCATAAAAAACAAAAAAAACAACAAAAAACAACAAAAAGCTTGTTATCTCTTTTCATTTGTTGGTCCATTTTATTCCCCATGCCTGGACATTCCCTCCCTATTGGTGCAAATCATTCATGTTCTGGTATTCAATATGGATATCCTTCCACTCTTCATTCTTAGCACAAATACACATGCGTGCACACGCGCGCGCACGCACACACACACACACACACACATCCATAACAGCCTTTTATTGTAGATAGTTTAAATTGAGGACATTCTCCGTGTATCATTCTGCAGCTTTTGTTTTTACTCTGTATTGTACGCAAAGCACATCACATTCTGAGATACAGATGTTGTTTAGTACATGCAACCAGTATATTCCGTTTTACCACAATGGCACTTTTCATCTGTTTACCCCCTCCTCTGCCACATCGACATAGAGGTAGATTTCAATTTCTTACTATTAGAAACAATGCTGCACTATTTTTATATCCCATTTGTATTTTTGAGTTTTTTCAAGGTGTGAGATTAAGTGGTAATGCTATATTACATATTTTACATTTTTCCCAATGCTGTCAATTTTTTTTTTTTTTTTACAAAGAGCAATTATTTACTGATCTCCTGTTATCCATATCCCCACTAACACTTGGTATTATCAGGTTCTTTAATTTTGCCAGTCTATTGGATGAAGGAAAGTATTATTTTAATTAGCATTTCTGATTACTATAGAGGTAATCCTAGTACTTGGAAGACTGAGACAGGAGAATCACAGGTTTGAGGACAGCCTCAGCAATCTAGCAAGACTCTCAGCAACCTAGCGAGACCCTGTTTCAAAACAAACAAAAAAATTTTTAAAAAGGGCTGGGGGTGTATCTCAGAGGTAGAATGCCCCTGGATTCAGTCCCCAATAACACACACACACACACCAGTACATTAATTTATGGAGTTCATTTGTATGTGCAGCCCATAATCTGAAGGGATCTACAACACTTTGGAAAAGTTATGCCTACTTTTTGATTTGGGCAACTAGCTAGAAATTGGGAGTTATCTCTTTTCTAAACATTCTCCTGCACATACAAAATGTGCTTGTGTTATCTTTTCTTCACTGCTTTCATAGTTATATGTTCTTATTAATCTTGTTCTTTGTTAATAGATTTTCATACTCTTCCCTTCCTAAATAATTTATTAGTGGCCTAATTTTAATTAATATATTAGTACATGAATATTTTTCTTCTGGTTCCCAAAGATGGAACAAGTATAGCAGGAATCAAGGGTGAGGGAGGTTTCTTTCACTAACCAATTTTGTGCCTTTTGGTAGGACTTTTGACATTAATTTAAATAATCTATAAAAAGAAGGTGTTTTAGTAAACGATCTTTAAACTTTTCTTTTAGAATTGTCTTTGACTAGATGTGTAATTTGATAAGCAGGTATTAAAAATATCCAGTGAGGAATGTAAACAATATTTATTACCTTTGGCATAAGCAGTAATGTTTAAATGTGTTAAATTTCTCAAATACATGGAATAGATTATAAGATGTAGAAAATGTTTTATTTTACAGGTATTTGTTTTGTCCTGCTGTCTTTAAATGAAGTCAAAATGCCAATAAGACCAGATCTCCAGGTATGTAGTCATAGACCAGAAGGAAGTATCTTGTCTTGAACTCACTTTTTGTATAATTGAAGATAATCAGTGATATAATCTTTATAAAAATTAAATGTTATAAAAAGGTTACTGTTTAAATTATATTGGTTGGTATAGTTTTCTAAAGGTGCTTTTGTCTGTCTTTATGGAATTTTCTTTACAATTTAAATCCCATTAAGAAGTTGGTAGTCAGATATGCTGGTCTTTTATCCAGCATATTATTAGTTACTGTAATGTTGAGCTTACTTTTTTATCAAGTTTTTTGTTGCGATCAACATAATGATGACTTTAGCATTAAAAGATATAAATTGGAAAATTAGGGAAATGTTTTTTAAATTTATAGAGTCTTATCAAAGAAAATTTCTTTGACTCAGTTACTTCCAATTTAATATTGGGTAGGTTTTTTTTTTTAATAAGATGAATTATGAGTTCATTTAAGAGTTTTCATGTGAAAACAATTCTCAAATATAGATTACGTGAGATGACTAATTTTGGTGCCATTAACTGTATTTTTCTAGCAGTTGGAAAAATGCATTGATGATGCTTTAAGAAAAAATGATTTTAAACCTTTGAAAACACTTTTGCAAATTGATATTTGTGAAGATATGAAGATTAAATGCAGCAAACAGTTTTTGCACAAGTTGGACAGCCTTATGTGTAGGGTAAATATTCATTTTTGCTAAATTTTTATTAAACTTATTAAATATAATTTTATTTTCTAGGAAGAAGTACTTCATTAGAAAGAATAAATAGAAAGATTTGGGCAAGATTGCTTATAATTCTATTAATAATTGCTTATTTTACCATTTGCTTATTTATTTAGTTTTTATTTGAGCAGTTTAAACACATTGTACTCTGGTTTCACAAAGAAAATATAGAAAATCTGTATTTACATCAGCTTGCCATTATTAAATTATATAAACTGGGGGGAAAACAGTTTACCTATTTTTAGTTTAAACAACATGATCTATTTTAAACCTATCAGCATATTCTTGATGTGACATATACAAGCTTGGTGCTCTCAAAAGTAAAGCCAAACAAAAACAAATAAAACCCCCCACCATTATTCAAAATCTTTCATTTGATTTAGTGTATTTGAGGCATTTTCATGCTGGACAAAAGGTCATACTGGACACTGAGAGTCTTCCCTAGCATCTAAGATTTGTTATGAATCTTAAAGACTGAGTAAGAATTTTTTGGATTCATTAATTAAATACATGGGGCATTTTAAAGTGGAGAGTAACTGATTTGTTATATCTTGGTCTACAGAGTTATGAATTTGTACAGATAGTCATTTTTGCTGAGTCTTTCATGCTCTGAGTGGGTGGTTATGACCAAGCTACTTGTGAGGATTGGAAATAGGTATATAACGCTCTTAGCACAATGCCTTTCCCATACTATTTTGTTTGCATAAATTTAAATGTGTACTTTTCACTTTAGGAACTTAATAAAAAAGATATCCAAACAACTTCAATCATTTTGACTTCTATTGGAAGATGTGGCAAAAATATCAGTATATTGGGACAAGCTGGATTTTTAACCATGATGAAACAAGGACTAGTCCAAAAGATAAGTATAGAATATGTAAAATATTCATGTGAGGGAAATATGATTAAACGTATGCTTTCTACTAAAACAAGAAATGGTCCAAACTATTGAAAAATAAATTTGTGGTTTTTTTTTTTTTTTTTTTTTTTTTTTTGGTACTGGGGATTGAACCCAGGGGCATTCTACCTCCAAGCTGTGTCCCCAGCCCTTTGTATTTTTTGATTTTTTGAAACAGAGTCTAACTAAGTTACTGAGGCTGGCCTTGAAACCTGCAATCCTGCTGTCTCACCCTCCAAGTACTAGGATTACAGGCATGCACCACCATACCTAGCTAATTTGGGAACTTTATATAAAGCTTTGAGAATAAAAGAAATACTTTATAACTTGTGGTATATGCTAAAGAGAATAAAAATCATAGAAAACTCTGTACACAAGCCCATTGATGATCATGTGAACTTAAGATCACAAGACTCCCTTAAACTTTATTTTCTCTTTAGCTCTTTAATAACTAACTTCATTTTTGTTTTTATATTACTTACTGTCTCCCGTGCTAAAATATAGGATGTTGATTTTTGTCTTTTCATTCATTTCTGAATAACCAGTACCTAGTACAGTACTTGGGATAAAGTATATATCCAAATATCTGAATTAATTGGTTAAGGTAAAAATAATACTCATTCTTTTCAAATAGTAATAATAATAAAATGATCTAAATTGTGATAATGATTTTTTAACCTATTATAATAAAGTTACCTACACTGGGAATTGAAGGGGAGAAATAAGGGTATCTTATCTGGAATTAAGATTAACTTCATTCCTATCTTAAACAATGATAGAATATAGTGAATTAGCCAAAAAGTAAAAACAAAGAAAATGTTTAAAAGAATAAATTTATTTTTATACCACATTGAAATTTTTACTTTTAATGTACCTTTATTCCTAAGTTTACTGTTTATACAAATACAGATAATTTTTTAATTTATTAAATGGAATTCAAAGTATCTAATATGTACATTTCTTATTTTACATAGTTACCTGGTTTGAAAAAACCAAGGAGATTATTCTAAGTCGAGGAAATTCAAAAGATGAAGCCATTATAAATTTGATAGAAGACATATTTGATGTTTTGATGGTAAAAATCACATTGATTAATTGATGTTATAAAGCATGTGTTTATTTAGGAAGAATTTTGTATTCTCTGTTCCTTGAACCTGAGTCACTAGCAGACTTGTTAGTGATTTGGTTTGATTAGTCTATCCAGATTGTATAAAGCATTTATACTGATTAATATGATTCAATAGTTCATTAATAAATAATTATGCTATGGATTAAAATAATCTGTCATTTTAATACAATTTGTTAGGGTTTATAATGGAATATAATAAATTTTATCTTTTTTTAGGCCATACATGACATCAATGATGAAGGTAAGATGAACCTTTTATTTCTTTTGGAACAATAATTTGCTATTAGAGTCTTAGTATAAGTTTTTAAATTTTCCTAATATCAGAAACTCATTATCTAATTTAGGAAGTCAATAAACATTTTCAATAAAGAATCAGATACTAAAATTTTAGACTTTGTAGGCCAAGAGAAAAAAATTGTGACCATTATGTAAGTATTTACATAATAAGAAAACAAATTTTACACATTTCATTGATGCAGTTGGGGATATAATAACTGAGTATAATTTTTTGTAGAACATGTCTAATAACTAGAATATATTTTATTTTTGGTGGTGGTGGTACTGGGAATTGAACCCAGGGGACTCTACCTCTGAGCTATTTTCCCAGCCCTATTTTCTATTTTTTAGTTTTATTTTTTGAAGCAGGGTCTTATTAAGTTCCGGAGGGCCTTACTAAGTAGCTGAGGCTGGCCACGAACCCAGATCCTCTGGTCTCAGCCTCCCAAATACTGGGATTACAAGCGTATGTCACCATGCTTGGCTTAGAATATTACTAATTTTTTTATATTATTGTTTTTAATTGGTGCACTGTAATCATACATCTTTGTTAAGTACAAGCTGATAAAGGCATACATGCACACATTTCTCATTTAACCCTTCCCCAATTCCCACCCCACTCCCTCACCCTCCCTCCTTCTCAAGTTCAGTTTAGTAATTGACTTTGATATGTTAGAATGCCATTATTTTTTGAGGGGATATTTCACAAAATTAAGGTTCAGAGTTATTGTTTCCTGGTTTAAAAACTGACTATAAGTATTCATTTGTTGATCTTTATCCTTAATGACATGTAATGTATATCATATTAGAAAATGTCTTTTCAAGCCAATAATGCCAAATACTGATATCAATTCAGGAGCATGATTTTAAATGAGCATGTTGATCACTTAGAAGGCATTAAAAGAATTGGTAGGTTCCTTTGTAAATATTTGCATTTTAGAATGTCATTGCATTACAAATGAATAATTTCCAGTTGAAGGCTATGTAGAAGTACCTTCAACTACCCAATTAAGTGGACTTTTGAAACATGGAAGTTTCCTTTGCACTCACAGCAAGGTCCAAAAATACTGGGTGGACCTGTAGTTATAGCCTGGAAAAAATATATCTTGTAAGTTTATGTGGGAATGGAAATGTTGCTTCTTGTTTTACATTTTGACAGTTTGGAAAATATATAAAGCACCGTGATTTTACTTACTATTACTCGGTATTACTTGCCACTCAGTTACCTTAGTTACTTATAGTTGTCTTATAATTTGGAGTTCAATTCATTAAGTAACATTCTTGATGCTGCAACCAAAGATAATTATCTAAGTTGTTCAGTATTCAATAATAATAACTGAAAACAGTTCTTGTTCAGAAAAATTTTAGTCTTCTCCTCCCCAAGTATCAAAAGAGGCCATAATCAAATTTTACCCCTGTTAAGCCATCAGACTGCTATACATCAGGGACAAGTAGGATACTTGGATTCTATTTCTGAAAAAAAAATCATGTAATTGACATGTCTAAGTTCCATAAGTGTGAACAAAGTTCACCTTTGGCACTACTGACTCAATAAAACATAACACGTTCAAATGTTTTCTATAGAGCACCCGCCAATGATTAATATAGCTATACAAAAGAGGCAGTGGGTTCAGTTTAGTTTATGTGCTGTATGCTGCCAACCTTTGATCTAATGGAAAAAAATTTTAATAATAAACAGAGTGTAAAACCATGATAGAACTTATCCTTTCTCTTGTGGCTACCTAGTGTCTTGTGGCAAATAATGAGAACCAAGTTACTTTATCTCTGTATTGTTTGAGGAAAGCTTCCCCAGAAGCAATTGAGGCTGGCTAATAATTTATAAAAAGGCTGTTTGCTGCCTTCAGAGCCAAAAGGTTTTAAGTGAATTGTTAATTATAATAGTTAATGCAACATTTTCTTTGATTTAATTTCTTTACAATTAACATAACAAACTAGTCCAAATTCCCAAGTTTATTGGAGAAAAAACAGTCCTAAATCATCAGCAATTATAAAATTACCCATATGATTTTTTAAAGTAAGTTATTATATATTTAAATCTGAATATATTTTCTTTCAGTGTAAACACTTTAAAAAATCATGTTTGCTGTTGCAGTATTACCATTGTCTGAAGTTATTTTTAAAATTTGCATTATGAAACAGCATATAGAAAATTCATCTGAATATATTTAGTTTGATGAAGCCTCATCTTTGAAAATAGATTAACCTGAAAATAGCTCAAATTATTTAGCGTTTCATGAGTGAAAATTGAGACCAGTTTCAAAAAACCTTAAATAAAAATTTCTACTTTGGAACTATATTTACTTCATCTAAAAAACTGAATACTTTTTAAAAGTATGCCTGAAATGAGAAGCTAGATCTGGGCTTATTTCTTGCTTTCTGGTGCCCAGGCCAGTTGGCATTCTTCAGAACTGTGCTGCCTCCTTTCTATTAATTTACACAAGAAAGATTGCCTTTTAAGTTACCTAACATTAATTTTATTAATAATTTAACATTTTTTATTCAGGTAAAAGGCAAGTAGTGGAAAGTTTCATACCTCAAATTTGTGCCCTGGTTACTGATTCAAGAGTGAATATTTGTATTCAGCAGGAGGTAAACTCATTTTATTGTGTTTTAAAACCTAAGAATTTGAAAATGAAAATGTAATACCAGTTTATCAAATTAAAATTTACTCTTTTTAAAGTACGTTTCTATTGTCTTAATAAGTTATTGCCTGACATATTTCCTAAATGCTTATTTAAAATTAATAATATGTATTTGTGTTTACATATTAAAATAAATTATACTTTCCAGATATTAGGATCTTTAATTATTTAAATGCCAAAAATAACCTATATTTGTGTATACATATACATGCATATAATCATAACAAAATAAGGTAACTTTTTTGGCTTATTGGATTTTAGGGTAAGAATAAATGTGTCATTTTGCAAAGGTTATAAATGCTTTCAGTACAGGAGTCATGTTATATTGTACTTTTAGTATCCTATGGCTTATGTAATTTCACTGTCACTATTTTATACTTTATATTTTTTCCTACATCTTCCATTCCCTTCATAAAATGCAGTGACTAAGAAAAAATTAGACTTCTAAACTTACGTGTCTATTTACCTAAATACTTAATGTTTTACTGAATATAAAGTTAATTTTCTTTTTTCTTTCCTAGACTTTAAAAAAAATGAATGCTATACTTGACAAAATGCCTCAAGATGCCAGGAAAATACTTTCTAACCAAGAAATGTTGAATCTCATGTAATAATTTATACTATGTTGTTTTTATTAGTTGTTTAAATAAGACAACCATGAGTTTGCATTAATTAACTTAAATGTATCAAATTTATAGATTTTAATATGATATATGCATATATTTTCTACAAAAGTCAGTTCTATCAGCCAATTATAAATCTTAGTGAGCCGGGTGTGGTGGCAAATGCTTGTAATCCCAGTACTTGGGAGGCTGAGACAGGAGGATCCGGGTTCCTGGCCAGCCTCAGCTACCTAATGAGGCACTCCGCAACTTAGTGAGACCCTGTTTCAAAATAAAGAATAAAAAATAGGCTGGAGGTATAGCTTGGAGGTAGAATGCCCCTGAGTTCAATCCCTAGTATGGCAAAAAAACAACAACAACAACAACAACAAAAACAGAATAAAAGATAGGACTGGGGATGTAGCTCGGAGGCAGAATGCCCCTGGGTTCAATCCACGGTACCACAAAAATAAATAAGTAAATAAATAAATAAATCTTAGTGAGTTTCACCCCCCTTCCAGAATGTATGAGCTTTCTATTTAATGGCTACTAGTTCAGTATATAATCTTATTTTAATTCACAGGAGTAGTATGGGAGAAAGGATTTTAGATGCTGGAGGTAAGTTTATCTTTTCAAGATTTGAAATTATTTCAAACTTTGAGTAGCATATAATATTCCTTTAGTAAAAATGATAGCATTGTAATGTGATGAAATTAAATAGAGAAGTTATGAAATTTCTATACAATCAGATGATTTTTAAATTATTTTACAGTAACAAAAAGAAGTTATCTTTAGAACAAAATGATAGGATTTAGATAAGTCTAATATGTACCTAATGGTAATTTAATAAATAATAATTCATTTTTGGTAAATCTTAATTATTCTTAAGAAATTCCTAAAATACTATTTTGTGAAATTCTTTTTTTAATTTATTTTTTATTTTTTATATAGTTTGCTTTCTCTGGTTTTATTTTTTTCCCTTAATATTCTTGGGATCACATTTTTAAACAATGCGTTTACCAAGATAATTTAAATTTTATTTCCCAAGCTTCCTACGAACAAATTTTGATGTAGTTATTTACTAAAATAAAATTTACTAACTAATAAAGCTAACAATAAAATTTGCTTATAAAAAAATAATAAAGCATGGTTTAAAGTACTCTGGGTTACCTATAAACATGTTACACAAAAGTAAAATATTTATATACTACTCAGTAAGTTATTTTGCAACTTATAACTAATAATAATGAAATGGCAGAGTCTGGATATTTAAGAATTTCTTTTAAACTTTCTTTTAGTTTTACTTCTATTAATAAACGTGTTATACGGACTGGTTGAGTTCCTATAGTGATCAGATATCTCTATTCTATATGAGGAAAATAGCAGAAGATGAATAATTGCACTATTATTTCCATATTTATCTTGCTTTTTCCAAATACCTTATAAAATCATCTATAAACTTAATTTTATTAATTTCAAATTACACATTGATTATCTTTTTTTTTAAATAGATTATGACTTGCAGGTAGGCATTGTGGAAGCTTTATGTAGAATGACCACAGAAAAACAAAGACGGGAATTGGCACGTCACTGGTTTTCAATGGATTTTATTGCTAATGCATTTAAAGGAATTAAAGACTCTGAATTTGAAACAGTAAGTACTATTAAAATAACAGAAATAAACAAGTGTTTTTGTTTAATTATAATTTTTAAAGGTCTTTCTTTTTAAAATTAGGATTGCAGGATATTTCTCAACCTTGTGAATGGCATTCTTGGAGATAAGAGAAGGTAAACTTAGTGCACACACAACCATCTACTGATCAGAGAAATAGAGCTCAAGAGGGCGCACCCGATGTTGAAGCTTTGTCAGAGTAACTCTATTCTGTTATGTTGGAATACAAAGTGTGGAATACAAAGTGTTATGTGGAATACAAAATCATTAATAAATTACTATCCTTGTAGTCTGAAATAATTCTCTACTGTCCTTGTTTTGCTTTGTACTTTTTGAAAAAAAATATATTTTCTTGAATTTATATTAACTTTGAAACTCAGTTAGTTTGCTGTATTTCAGATATTTAACCTTAGATAATTTCAAATTATTTAACCTTACTGCCTTAGTTTTCTTATCAATATTATAAGAATATTAATAATACCTACCTCATATGCTTGTTGTGAAGATGAAATGAGATAATGTTAAGTGTTTAAAACAGTTTATGACATGAAATCATTCTAAGAATTTAGCTGCTTTTGTTTGCAAAATTATTCACCTTTCTTTTCCCATCTAAGTTGTATAGAAATGTCCATTGCATTAATAGTATAAGTGAAAATTGGAATCTCTGCTCATGTTTGATAGTACACACAAAAATATTTGGTATAATTATTTTAGTCAAAATGATAGGCTGAATAGTATCCTCAATGTAATATGCTTTTCTTTACCTAGACAAACTTCTATTAATTACATTTTGGGGGGTGTGAGTCCCTCTGGATCTTTTTTTATCCTAGTCTCACATGATAATGTTCAGTGATAGTGATATGACATGCACACAGCACTTGGTGAACTTTCCCCAGCTCCCTCCCCACTGCCCCTTCCTCATACAAGATACTGAGATTGGCCTTGGTATTCTTACATAGGTACATTAATGCCAGTGGAAGTGTTTCCCTCTTTAATTCTCCCCCTCGCCCCGAGGAGACCACCTCCCTCCCTTCCCTTGGAGTCTCTCCTCCATAATCTAAAGTCCCTCTTGTATCCTGATTTCTCACCAGCTTCCATAAATGAGTGAAAATATTTGACCCTTCACTTTCTTTGACTGGCTAATCCCACTTAACATAATGTTCTCCAGGTCCATTTATATTCCTGAAAATGGCATAATTTTCTTCTTCTTTATTGTTGAGTAGAATTCCATTGTGTGTATATCTCATAATTTTGTAACCCAGACATCTGTTGATGGACTCCGGGATTGGTTCCATAATTTGGCTATTACGAATTGTGCTTCTATAAACATGGATATTCATATATTACTGTAATATTCTGATTTCAGTCCCTTTGGAAATATACCCAGGCGTGGTATAGCTGGATCATATGGTGGACCTATTCCCAGTTTTCTGAGTAATCTCCACACTGATCTCCATAGCAGCTACACTAATCCCACCAACAATGTAGAAGAATTTCTATATCCCCACAACCTCACCAACATTTATTGTTGTTTGATTTCTTGATGACTCCCATTATAATTGGGGTTAGATGGAATCTCAGTGTAGTTTTAATTTGCATCTCCTTGATTGCTAATGATGTTGAACATTTTTTCATGGATTTATTGGCCATTTTTATTTCTTTTGTGAAGTGTCTATTTAATTCAATTGCCCATTTCTTGATTGGGTTGTTAGTTTTTTTAGTGTTAAGTCTTTTAAGTAATTTGTATATTCTAGACATTAGTCCTCTAACAACAACAACAACAAAAAAGGTAGCAAAAATCTCCCATTCTGTGGGCTCACTCTTTAAACTCTTAAAGCTCAGGAAATTAAAACAAGAGTTAATAAATGGAATGGCATTAAACACTTATTTAAAAAAGTAATAGATATAATTTTATTTTAAAAGTTATGGCCATGACTTACTTCTTTTTGACTCTAGGCATAATTTCTATGACTGGACAATATTATGCCGTGAAGGTTTATTAATTTTTTTCTTAAACCACTTTGTATTTTAGGGTCTTTACATTTCCTTGTTTATCAGCATTTCTTGATAAATATGAAGTAAGTATTAAACTTAACACATCATTTTATTAGATGAATTTTGATGAAAGAGTCAAATGAATTATGGGTTACAAATTGATAAAACATTAAAACTAGTTATACTTAAGTTACAAATATAGCTAGTCTTATATTCCATACATGATAGTGACACCAGAAATATTCTATAAATCAGCATAGTGTGGCCAAGAATAACTGAAATACAAAGGTTATAGTTCTCCACATTTTCTCGTTTCCTTAAACAAGCCCATTATTGATTTGTCTTCGTGAATATATTCAAACTAATATTTTCATACCTTTGTTCTTGGAATATTTGTGATCTTTGAAGCTAGTTAATTTCTGTGTAAAATATTGAATTAGCATTTCCTTTTATTGTTTCTAAATTTATTTAAATATTATACTTGTCTGTTCTTTCTCTTACCTTCTAACTGCACTGTTTTTCTTTTAAAAAAATTTCAGGAAACAGTTCTTCTCTATGGAATATAGTATTGCCAGATTCTAGGATCAAAAATAAAGCCAACTAAGATAAACTAAATGAATCATCCATTAATATAACATGATTCAAATTTTGTTTTCACTTTTAAATATAGTATGTACTATTTTTATATGCTTGTTTTACTAGCTGCAAATACCATCAGATGAAAAACTTGAGGAATTTTGGATTGATTTTAATCTTGGGAGTCAGACTCTGTCATTCTACATTGCTGGAGATAATGAAGTAAGCTTTATACCCTCTGTGCTATTCTATATGTATACATATGTCTAAAATTTTTAATTTACCTTAAAAATGTGTATTTCTGTGTTTATTTTTCTATTCATTTCTTTAATACACTGATAGCTCTTAACAGTTTTGATTAGCATAGTAACCTACTAAGGTAATTGGAAATGAAAAGTATTTCTGATGTTTCATTGTAACAGAAAAATTCATACTAAATTTTAATACTAGTTTTTAAGCATAATATTTTTAGAAATACATTAATGACATAAAATTTTATATTCAAAGTTTATTGACTTTATAATCTAAGAGCAGTAGGGGCTGAAAATGTAGGTCAATGATAGACTGTGTGCTTAACATGCATTAGGCCCTGGGTTTAATCCCCAGCACCACATAAAAAAAATAAATAAATAAAAAAGCAGCTACTCAAGTACAGAGATATTTTGTTAAAATTAACATTGACAGGTGATGATAAATAGTGTTATTGACTCATAAAATTTTCTCTTTGAAAATAGTAAAGGACTGTTATGGATTTGAAGGAATTTTTGTAGAGCAAATTGTCCTTAAATAACAAAAGTTTGGATATATTTTCCTTACAAGATTACTTGAAGGTTTTAGGGCCACGTTTTTTAGGACTGGTATTTAGCTTGTACTATAACTGTATGAATTCAGTATCATTTTAATTAGTTATAAAGTTTTAGTGAAAATACTTGGAAAGATATTTTTATGTTTTAGGCTACTTTTCCTGGACGCCAAGCGTAATCAGTTAATGAGCATTATGACTTTCAGGCTTGGGACAGGTCGTAGTAGTGAGAACGGAGGAAGGAGTAGATTTCACAAAATATTTCAAAGGAAAGGATAAAAGAATTTGGTAACCTTTTGTAAAAGGGTCTCCTGTAATATTAATTATAATCTTTTTTTGCTAAACAGTAAGAAATTGTAAAAATATTTCCTTTTAAGAGCAAACAAATAGTTTAAATGTAACCTATATATTATGTCGTTAATTGATGGAACATGAAATATAGAAAATGGTTACTTAGTGATATTAGTAAAATTTTTATAGTTATATAACTTAAAATTGATGTTTAAAGGAGTTTAAAATCAGGAATAAATTATCATTTATGCTCAAAATCTATTTTTAATTTAAGGATCATCAGTGGGAAGCAGTCACTGTGCCTGAGGAAAAAGTACAAATGTATAGCATTGAAGGTACTAAGCTTGTTTTTTGTAATCCTATTTTTGAGTCTTACCATTTGGAATATAAACTACATTTTGAAGAGATAACAAAACAGACTAATAAAAACAAAATTCCTATTTTATGTGGTCCTTCTCCGAATGTTCCCCGCCCCCCGCCCCGAGATATATTCTGGAGGCTGGTATGGAGACTTCTCAGCCAACAATAGGAGCTCCACCAGAGGTAGAATAGTAATAATGGTAGCCCCTGGGGCTGGAGTTTTGTCAGTAATACCAGCAAATTAATTGGGTTGCCAAGTAATATTTTGATGATTTTTCTAGAGGATAGAGTGTGGATACCTCTTATAAACTTGTACTTACAGTATTTTCTTTTACTGGATTGACAAATTCATTGAGGATAGGAACTGTCCTCACCTCATACTTTCCTGACAATTTTTATCAAATGTTATTATTTACTATCAATATATTTATAACAACTGTAGACTTAATGGAAGTGTTTAAACAGATTTTTATGCCTAGAAATTTAGTAATTATGTGAAATTATTTTCTTCACCTTTTTTTTTTTTTTTCGGTACTCAGGATGGAACCTAGAGGCATTTTACCTCCGAGCTACATCCCCCAACCTTAATTTTGATTCTTTATTTTGAAACAGGGTCTCACTAAGTTGTGGAGGGCCTCACTAAGTATCCAAAGCTGGCCGCGAACCCAGATCCTCCGGTCTCAGCCTCCCAAGTACTGGGATTACAAGTGTGCGCCACCACGCTTGGCTCTTCGCCTTTTTTTAAATTAAGAAAATAACTTTCTCAGATGTGTTCAAGGAATATTTTGTTAACAATCTGTTAGGGTCCAAACCAGGCGTGGTGGCACACACTTGTAATCCCAGTACTTGGGAGGCTGAGGCCTGAGGATCTGAGTTCACAGCCAGCGTCAGCTATTTAGTGAGACCCTCTGCAACTCAGTGAGACTCTGTTTCAAAATAAAGAATAAAAAATAGGACTGGAGGTGTAGCTCAGAGGTAGAATGCCCCTGGGGTCCAGACCGGTTCTGTCCTCTATTTCATTAGTTATGGCATTACTTAGTAAGGACACTTAAACTCTGAAAGGTAAATTGATTTGTCTACATGGTTACTTCAAAGGTTTATTAAACATCATTCAATTCAAAGTTTGAATATTTATTCAATTAATTTAAATTAATATGCTGTATGTTTTTCTTATAGTATACTTATGGAGTGATATCAAAATAAATTCATCAGTGTGGTTTTTTTTTATACAGTGAGAGAATCAAAGAAGCTACTGACTATAATTCTGAAAAATACAGTAAAAATTGGTAAAAGAGAAGGGAAAGAATTGCTTTTGTATTTTGATGCATCATTAGAAATCACTAAAGTGGCTAAAAAAATTTTGGGCGCAGATAAGTATAGGGTAAGTTTTCGAGCACTTTTAAAATAAACATTTACTGTTTTCATAATTCTGGAAACCCAGTTTGGGTCTATAAGTTTCATTGCTTTTCTCCATTCTAGAATTTTTTAAATGACATGTATATTTTAGATTCTTAAATCTGGTCCATGGAATAACCATTAGCTTATTAACCAGATCCTTTAGCCTATTAGAAAATATCTCAGATGATAGAATTAGCAGCTGCTTAGAACATTATTGAATTCTATCCATGTTTTTAAAAAATGAAATTAGACAAAGCATAGTTTTCAAGATAGTAAACATTATGGGAATTATACAAATTATACCTTAGAAGAAGTAAATAATCAGTCTATGGTAAAATGAATATTTTTGGAAGTGGGGATTGAAATGGCCCTTGACGGTGAAGAAAAGGATATAGACAAGGTGATTTCTAGGACTGTGAGAAATTATAAGCCAGATATTATTTAATGAGAATCTAAGGTGACTATTTATCTCTGGCATATTAGGAATATCTTCTGTTGAAAAAAGTTTGGACAGTTCATTTATGTTAAAGAATAGCACATGACAGATTTGTGAGGAACCTTTGTAGAGGGATCAAAATGGTACACTAAGGATTCTGTGACTAGGAGGGAAATCATTGAAGTTTTCTGAGAATAGCTATTTACATATGCAAAATAATAATTTGAAATAATTTGGCAATTTTAAAAGAAAGTAGGAAATAATTACATTAAATGGAAAGAAAATGAAAGTGACATTACTTTGAATTGAATTGAATTTTAGGAATTTGCCAGAAAACAAGGTATTTCAATTGCCAAAACATCTGTGCATGTATTTTTTGATGCAAGTGGATCACAGGTATGTCTCTAACTTAATTGATTTTTATCATTGGGCAAAGTTTAACACTAAATAATAGCACAGTAATAAAGTTGATGTTGGATGAATTGATATTCACTAAAAACAGTTCTAATAGCAATAGTACTCTAATAAAATACATATGATTTCTATAAAGTTATTTTTGATAATTTTAGCATAGAAAGTAGAGAGTTATTGATTAAACACCAATTTTGGTAACTTTAAAAAATTAGAAGTATGTGTCCTTCCACTAATGATAAAGCCTGTTTGCGGAACTTGGTACTTTTTCTTGGGGGTCACTTTGTAAAAATCAGTATGTGGATAGAAGAGGAAAAGAATTAACATTTTAAAATTTAAGATGATTAGGAGCCTTTTTAAGACATCCAGTGAGTTTTTTAGAACTTTCTATGATTTACAGTTTAAAAAATAGATTTTCTACATTCTCCAGCAGATTCTAGTGCCAGAAAGTCAATTTTCAGCAGCTGAAGAAAAATTTAACCCCCAAAAGGAACTTGCTAAACCTCCAAAATATATAAAAAACAGTAACCAAGGAGACATAAAAAATAGTCAGCTCGAGGTAAATATGGTCTCAAAATAGTTGTTTATTGAATTACCATAAATACTATACATAAATACAGAAAAAAGCATCTAGAATTTATATATTAATAGCCTTGATAAATCACATTTCCATTTCCCCCTACCATTTGCAAATATAAACAAAAAGATAGTGTTTTAGTAAATTATGTACATATGTGGAGTTAGGAGTCAGGACCAGGTACACTTGTAAATTCCAAGTTAGAGATACATAGGAGAATAGCTACTGGTTTTTCCTACTTGGCCTTTCTATTTCATCTTTCTTTTGACTCCAATGTACACTACAGATCTATGCCCTTCTATTGATTTGTATGAGAAAAGAAAGCCAAGTATTAGAGCTCTTCACTCAACTCTTCTTCCACCTCCTCAAAGACCTCCTCTAAGCCATATCTAAGAGTACCATTTCTCAGCTTTCCTTTGCGTACCTTGCTGTGACGTTTGACACAGCTGACATTTCTTCCTTTCTTAAGCTCCTTTTTCAACTCGTTTAGCTTCCTAGTTCTCCTCCTACTTCAGTTACTATATCAGAGATACTTTCTCTGCCCACCTTTTCTGAACATCTCACTGCCTTCTTCCTGGCAGAGCTTCTTTAGTGTGTATCATTTGAGTTCTTGAAGTGTGCCAGACTTGTCTTCTGAGTTCTATAGCTGCATCTCTACTTTTTGTTCTGAGATTTCTCTCTTGTATATCTCTTCAAGTTCTTAACTAAAGTCTAAACTCAAACACTTTGTTCTTTGGCCTCAAATCTGCATCTACTTCCATACTTCAGTAACACTACCATTCATTTTCCTGGCAGTATCCTTGATACCAGCATTTTCTTCCTCCATATCTAGAACCAAGTTGCTAATGATTTTCCTTTCACAGTGTCTCTCACATCCTTTCTTCCTTATTCCTTCTACCATTACTCATCTGAGCACACTGAGCTTAGTAGAGTAGCCTCCTGCTTGGTCCTTGACACCACTGCTTCCTCCTCCGAGCTAGCCCTGGTACACCACTGATTTTTCTTAACATCACTATCTTGATAGCATTCTTTTGCTCAAAAATCTTCACAATTGTTGTGTTTATCTGTTGATTCAATAAATATTGAGTCTGTTCTTGAATTTTACTCTCTATTATTTAAAATTGTAGTATATACTCTCCACTTTAGTAAGGTAATTTACTGTCTCTTTGTATGCCATGCACATTCTTGACTGTAAATCTGTCTTTTTAACCTTTACTCATCTAAAGAATAACTTACATTTGCAAGTCTCCATTCATTTCTTAATTGTATTTTTCTGATTATTTCAAATTTTATGAATAATCTTTTAGCCAACTATATCTCTCACAGGTTTTTTCATACATTTTGACATTTACATTATGTTCCTTTAGTCTTGTATCCTCAATTAAATTTAAAATGCTATCTTTTAATTCCCTTGGACAATTAAATTATAAAAGCTAACTTTAGTGTCCTTTTATCAAAATTATGTTTGGTGCTTATTAAAAATACAGATTTTTAGTCAGTCATGGTGGTGCACATCTGTAATCCCAGTTCTTGGTAGGTTGAGACAGGAGGATTACAGATTCAAGTACAGCCTTATCAATGCAGTGAGATTGTTTCAAAACAAAAAATAAAATAGGGTTAGAGTTGTAGCTTGGAGGTAGAACACCCCAGATTGTTCAATCCCCAGTAACTAACACACACACACACACACACACACACACACACACACACACACACACACATTCTTAAACATTAAAAAACACTACACTATTATTAAATGCCTACTGTGTTTTCAATAAGGATTAGCTATTTGAGGCATTTCCTTCCTATTCACTATGCCACTAAGAACTGTAATTTCTTTTAGAAAAATCTACTGGCTCAGAAGCTTCTTTTCTGATTAATCTTAAAAATTCCCTTTCCTCCTATCTTACCCTCCCTTCCTCCACATTCCACATACATACCTGTTCAGAAATCTCATTTTTTTCCCTTCTGATATAGGGTCACATCCCTTTTTAACAAAACAGCTTTCCTATCCCTTTATGCAATACATCTGAAACTCCTACCCCTGTAGTCCCTACTTCTGATTATCTGCTTCTTTTACTCTTATAAATCACTCTAAGATGATGTGGAAAACTACAAACCTTTATTGGAACCACTAGCTGAATTCCTGTAGCTACTTTATGCCAGAGGCAGTTTAGTTTGAACAGATTATTAATTCAGTTTTCAAAAATGTATGAAAGTTTTTAAGAACACCTAACATTATGAAAGCATTTGAAATAATTTTACATATATATATATATATACACATTCTCATAAAATAGAATATGGAATTGCAAGTCATTGATCAGTGAAACTTAACGATAAAATGTTTTCCATTAGTATATGAAAGTACTATATTGCACTTTCATATATTGTCTAGATATTCTATAAATACTATTTTAAACAATATTTCTTGTTTGGGTTACTTATTTAATGCCAAACAGGAGGATAAAACCTTTGAAGTCATCTTTAAACACAGAAATTTCTGGATATTGCACTGTTTATTTTTTAAAAATGTTTATTTTTGCATGTACTCAAGGCAAAAATGTTATGAATAAAATTGTAGGATTTTGAATTTGAAAAGAGTATATATGTTTACTGTGGGTTTTTTTTTTCTCATGATTTAAGATAACTACTCCTAGCAAAAGAAAAATGTCTGAAGCATCAATGATTGTTCCTGGTTCAGATAGATACACTGTGAGAAGTCCAATACTTTTACTCAGCACATGTAAGTTTTATGGTCTCGAAAGGTTTTAACAAATATTTTAAAGGAGACATCTTTAATTCAGGGAAATTCTGGACATAATTTACCGAGAGGATAAGTTAAGGATATAAAAATTGATAACCTATGAATCACAAATGCCTTCTAATTGGAAGAAAGATATAATAGACATTGAGATGAAAACAGTTTTCAAGATATTAATATCCAGCATTAATGATGTATCATAAGCACAAAGCAGCATAAACATAGTGATTAAAATATTGAATTTAACAGGTTGGTTGAGCTTAGTTCCTTATTCCCAGTTTGTACTTTGTACAGAGTATCCTCTAGCTAAGTTTAGAGCCAATATTTTTTTTCTTCTATAATATGGAACTGAAGTGCCTATATCATGAAGTTTAGAGAATTAAATAAAGATAAATCCTTCAACAAGGAATCTTTGTGAAGCATTTAGACAATGCCTGGCACATACTAAAAGTTAAGTAAAAGTAAAAATAGTGATATTATATATTAGTTGCTTTAAATAAAGTCTTAGTTTTCATGGTAATTTAATATTGACCTCTGTTCCAAAAAGTACTTGCCTACAATTGCCTAGTATATCACAGGTTCCTCAAACTTAATGTTCTAAAATTGAATTCATCTTTCTACACCCTCCCCCAACAGTTTTTCTTCCACTTCATATCTTGGTAAGTGGCATCCATATCCACTTACTCCTCTCAAGCCAGAAGCCTGAGAATTATCCTAGAAGTTCCCTTTCTACCTTCCTCACCTGAAAAAATACCTCAATAACAGAAAAGGAAAAAATCTCACCATCCTTTGTCTTTCTTTTAGCAACACCACGAAGAAGAAGAATTAAACCACCATTGCAAATGATGAGTTCTGCAGAAAAATCTGATCTTTCAAAAATATCAGAAAATGGAGTGGATAATGCTCTATTACCTAAATCTAGACCATCTGAAGGAATAAATAAAAGAGATAATACAGAAAAAGTAACTATACTTTGAAAGTATTCTTAAATTGCTATCAAGTTACTATAGAAATAAATATTGATCTAATTTTTTGTAAGCAGTAATTCTCTCACTTTGTTTATATAACTATATTTTTCTAGATAGTATTTATTGTCGTTGAAATTAGGGTCTTTCTGGCATATGATTTGTTTACTATTATCATAAAATGAACATCATTAATTATAACTCCAGTTTATATATTTGGTAGGGGAAATGGATTTTCTATCATTCTTTAATAGTTTATTATACAAATAATTGCTATATGGAAGGTTTTGGTAGGTACAGAAATGTGAGATCCAAGTAGACCCTGTCTTTAACTATCTCAAAGTCTATTGTGGGATTAGACAAATTAATACGATCATTACTATATAGTAGAAGCATTCTCTGAGTCCTGGACATACAGGACTCAGCAAGAACCAGTGCATTCAGTAAGAACTGCCCTCCCCTCTAGCCTAAGGCCATAGCTGGAGAAGAAAGGGAAGGTGAGCAGAGGCCTTTTAAGAAAATGTGGAGGCTGAACTGATTTTTGAAGAATCAACGGTTAGTCAAATAAATATTGAGGAGAAAGGCATTCATTCCAAGTGGTTAAAGGGGCAGAAAAGGAAAAGACTTTAAAAATGGCTTATTGGAGAAACACATAAAATTTGTAGATGAAGAACACCTAATAGGTTTTTATTTTCCTCTCCAGCGTGAAGATGGTGAGTTTCTCCTGGTGTCTATTGAAATAGGGGTCAGGGACATATAAGATTCAAAATAGCTGCTAAAAGGTAAAGGAGAGGCCTAAGAAAAGTGCAAATATTAAGCAAGGTTGAGGCCCAGTTTAAATTTAAGACTGAACTTGATCATGTCATTAGTTCATAGATTATATGCAATCTTATCAAAGTCTTGGTGTTAAATTTTAAAAAATGAACAGATGATGGGGGGTTAAATTTAAATGGGTATGTAGCAGAAAAAGGGTGTAAGAGTTCAAGGTATGAAAAATAGTTATGGTTTAAATTGTGTTAATTAATTGTGAATAATAAGTGTTTATTATTCAGAGCACAATTTTAAGTTATGTGGCATGGTCCTGAGTATTGTAAGATGATAGGCATTCTAGCTAGACCTATGCTTACTGTTTCCCACCTGCATATTTCCATAACAACTCCCCTCCCTGAGTAGAGAACTACTGACTAAATTAAGTAGAAAAGACTGCAAAAGTAGGTAATATCTCTTGGGATAGACAATGTATTCTCTGAGAGTAATATAAAATTTTTATTTGATGTGGGTGAAGTGTGAATCTGTGGTAATTCAAAGAGGAAATCTTGGTGCAAGAAATTTGGGGTAATGGACAAACTTTAAAAATAATTTAATATTTCATAATTTCCAATGATGCTATATATTTTAGTGAAAAGACACAACAGAGAAACAAACTGTGAAATTAACAGCAACAGGAGATTTGCCATGGAGGTTCTAGTAATTATCAGTAACTGATGAAAATGAAATTATTATTCTAGCTATGAATGAGATTTAAATATTGTAGGCTCTTCTGCCTCCTTGTCCACAGTGAAAGTTATTTTCTTGTGTTTTAGGCTGAGCAATATTCTAGAATAGGAATAATATTTATGAAATAGATACAAATACTATCCAACTTTCATAGCAAACCTTAATACTTGGACTTTTAAGTTTTCATATAATACCTTGATTCAAGTTTACATGAACATGTTTCTTATAGCATATCAAAACTGCTAAAAAGACAGAGAAGGACATTGAATTCCCAAACCAAAATTTCAGTAAGTACTTTTTTATTATCAGTAAGTTAAAAAGTGTGTATGTGTGTGAATTTGGAGAGAGAGAGAAAAAGAGGAGAGGAGAGAGAATGAAAGAATTTCTAGAATTTCTCTCACTGGCTTTCATGGATTGGAAAAGAAAGATTTATAACTAATGTTTTTAGCTTTGTGCTAGAAACTTTTTTTTTCAGTACTAGGGATTGAACCCAGGGGTATTCTACTTCTGAGCTACACCCCCAGGTCTATTTTTTATTCTTTATTTTGAAACAGGGTCTCACTAAGTTGTAGAGGGCCTTTCTAAGTAGCTAAGGCTGGCTGTGAACCTGCAATCCTCCTGTCTCAGCCTCCTACATACTGGGATTACAAGCTTGCACTACCATGCCCAACTGCAAGGAAATTTTGAGGTTGCAAAGAAATAGAATAAAATCTCTGTTCCCAGTGAATTTGGGTCAGAGAGGGAGGAGGCAAGATCAGTCATTCTTTTCATCCCAAAATATGAACCTTTATGGAATTCCATATTGACCCCCATTTTACTCTGTCAGCTGCATGGAAAATGAAAATAACATGATGTTTATTTTATTTAGATGAACTCCAGGATATTGTCCTTGATTCACAAGTAGTAGAGAAAGTAGATAAACCTGTGTAAGTAAGAGAAAATTCATCAAACCTATTAGCATAATTTTATTTTTAGATGGATATAACAGATTTGAAAAAAGCCTTTCTTAGAATGTAGTGTTAGTGATAGCATGAAGCTCAAGTACTACTATTATGATAGTACAGTGGGGGATAGTCGCGACTTCTTTTTCATTATCGATCAGCATAACTCTTTTTAAGGTGAAAGATTTTATATGAATAAGATTTTTTTAATGTATAAATTTGAAAAAAATTAATTTAAAAACAGTGGAATGTTTAAGATATGTAAGATATATGTAGATATCAAAGTAGCATTAGAGATGGTATTTTGTTCTAATTTTTAAAATATGATCAATTATAAAGTTTAATTTTTGTCATCTTATGAAAATAGTTTTATATTTAATTAAGAGATTGTTTTAAAAATTGACTAAAAATCAAGGTCTTAAGTATTATATGCTAATGTTTAATAATATATTAAGCATATAAATTTATTTTATAGATTACCTCGTGTTTTAGACAACAGCTATGAAAATAAAATGCACTCCAAATGGGCATGTTGGACACCTGTAACAACTATTAAACTATATAATGACCATAGAGCCAGTACAATATCAGGAGACACATTTAATCAAGGTGGGATATGATTTTATCTACAAGCAGTTTTTATTTTAATAAATTTTAGATATTATCAATTTATTCATTATTTGATAAGAATTTTTCATCCTCCCATTAGATATTGGTATCAACAAAAAACATGCTGAGCTAAAATCCTCCTCCTCAATATCTGATGATGATTCTGAAGAAACAGGAAAAGTGAAATATAAGAAAGCAATAGTGGAGCAGAACGAAACAGATAAAACAGAAGCACACAAAAGAAACAATCAACAAAATCATCCTAAGTATTCAGAGCAGAAAAGTATTGAAGGGAACAAGCAGAGTGATTGGTGTATTGAATCTGAAACAACTTTTAAATCAGTTCTCCTAAATAAGACAGTTGAAGAATCTATGATTTATAGGAAGAAATACATACTGTCCAAAGATGTGAAAACTTCAATTAGTGATGAAAGCCCTTCTCCAAGAAAAAATGGGAAGAGTCAGAGAAAATCAGGAAAAGAAATCACTTCTGAACTTAATTCTTGGGATTTGAGAGAGAAACAGAAGGTGAGCTTTCAGTGTGTTTTCATTTCTGCATACTCCTAAGAGGCCTACTTAATTACATAAGACAGTAAAAGAGGCTTGATTGATTGCCTGTGTAATGTCTTGTTTTTTAATTGAGTGTCCAGATGCCGAGAGTGAGTCTCCCCTTGCACCCCTTGCTCACCTCTCCCTACTCCTACCCCTGAAAGAACAGTACTTAACACATTTGCTGTAAGTGAACCCTACGGTGCCTATCACTGTTTTATTTCTTTTCATTCTGACCTTTTGAACATGCATATTGAACTGTTTATATCATAATTTTTACTTCCTTTTATAGAACTGTTTTTTTCCCTCTGTGGCTATAACTACTAAAGAGTAAGGCCTGTGTTTTATTCAACATTTGTTTTCCTGCATGTCCTAGTACAGCTTTACACGTAGTAGAATCCTATACATTCCTTGGATGAATGCATTAAACCTTGACAAGCTTTTCCAGGAAAGGATATAAGTAGATTATAAGAGGTTGTCTTCTGTAACTGCTGCTCACCCTGATTCGAACCCTACTTTCTTCTTTAGGTTGACCATCTCAGTAGACCTCTCCAAGACACATTTAACTACTGTGCATCATCCATGCACAGAGAAAATTTTACTTTTTGTAAAAGTTTTCATAAATCTTTTTGTGTCATTGCCATCAAGATGCAGATCAAGAAAAAATTTTAATCAGGATACATTTCCAATGTCAATAATATAATCTGCTTTTTGCTGTTCCTAAAATAATCAAGGTTTTATAGGCTTTCATTTCCATTTATCCTCTGAAACATTGCTAATACCTGGGTAACTAAATTTCTAGTCAGTATAAAATGTTCATACCTTGAGGTATCTTAATGTCCAAATAATATGTAACAACTCATACTTATTGCATATAATTAGACATTATTTACTCTGTCTTGACAGCCTCCTGTAAAAATTCTTTTTAACCTACAACCTATTTTCTGTGCCTAATTTGGCTGCTTTCCTCTATAATTCTATGCTTTTGGATTTCTTATATCCTCTTCTTGTCTCTTTTGACTCTTAACTGCTAATTAGTTCCCTCAGTTCTAGAGGAAATAAGATTCTTTTTGTCCAAATATATATATGTTCTTCAATTTTAATTTTAAACTCTTTTTGATAGGGGAAGGGTGAAGAAATGTCATAGAGTTTTCTTGAGCTATCATTTCTTTTTTCTGGGAGTAAAGAAACCTAATGAATCATCTCTTCTAAATTGTACTATGGTATTTTAAAATCAACTTGCTGTTTTCAGAAGTTCTCTTCCTTCTTTCACAGGATCACTCCTTGTAGCATTAAGCAGTATTTCCTGCCAATTTCATGGATCATTCTCCTCTAAAGTAGCATTTGTCTGACATTGCCTTCCTACTTAGTAGATCAGCAGAGAGTAATAGAACCTGTGTAGTTCAATGGTTTAGATTTCCCAAGCTGGCTCCAATCATACTGCAAGTTCTGAAATTATACACTATTTTAGAGGAGGTTCATTTTTGCTACACTTTTATCAAGCCAAGTAAACCATGTCCTCATGCTGATAATTTCAAGAGGAAACAGTAAGTGACAAATTACTACCTATTATTTATTAAAACATATGGACTTCAAAATGGTTAAAATAGTAAAGTTTATGTTATGTCTATTTTACTAAATTTTTAAAAACTCATATGCCTAATAGCCAGAATAAAATAAACATAAAATCAGAAGACTTCATTTCTCTAAGAGTATTGTTAGAATATTTATAACTAAATTATCTAAAATTATACTGATGATAATTCTTTGCAGTTCTTCTTTTTTTATACTTTTATTGGTGCATTGTAATTATAAATCATATTGAAATATAGAGTGATAGGAGTTTCATTCACACAATGCTTGGTGTGTTTCCCTCTGGGTCTTACTCCTCCTCCTCCCCTTCCCTGTCCATGTCACTGAGATTGCTATTGATAATTTCATATACATACATAGCATTATTTAAATGATTACTTTAATTATCTCTCTATCCTCTATCCTCCCATTTTTCAAAGTTAACAGACTTTGAATCAGACATGGTGGCACATGCCTGTAATCCCAGTACTTAGGAGGCTGAGATAGGAGGATTACAGATTCCAGACCAGCCTCAACAACTTAGTGAGACTCTCAGCAACCTAAAGAGACCCTGTTTCAAAATAAAAAATAAAAAGAGCTGGGGGTATATCTTGGAAGCAGAATGCCCCTGGGTTCAATCCCAGTACCACACACACACAAAAAAAGGTTAATAAACTTTCTTAGAAAAGTTTCATATTTACAAAAATAAAAAAGAATGAGTGGAAAGTACACAGACTTCTCATACTCCTTCTTCAATTTCCCTTATTATTACCATCTTGCATTAGTGTGGATATTTGTTAGAATCCATGAGTTATTATTGAAACATTGATTATTAACTAAAGCTCATAGTTTAATTAGGCCTCAGCCTTAGTATGACATGTTCTGTGCACTTGGACAATTGTAATGACATGGCACCATTAAGTATCATACAAAATCATTTCACTGCCATAAAATAATCCTGCCCTCCACCTATTTATTCCTCCTGCCAAACTCCTGGAAAACACTGTTCTTTTCACTATTATCCATAATTTTGTCATTTCCAGAATGTCATTGTGGTTAGAATTTTATAGTTTGTGGTCTTTTCATATTGGATTCCTCACTGAAGGTTTCTCTTTGTCTTTCCATGGCTTCATTGCACATTTCTTTTTAATGCTGAATAATATTCCATTGTATGGATTTAATAAGGTTTGTTCTCACCCATTGGAGGTGACTTTATTGCTTTAATGTTTTGCCAGTCACAAATAAAATTGCTATAAAGATTTGTGTGCAGGTTTTTGATGGACATCAATTTTCAGTTCATTTGGGAATATACCAGGGAGCATGATTACTGGACCATACGATACTAGCAGTATGTTTAGTTTTGTGAAGAAAAAAAAAAAGGTAGCAACAACAAAGCCTTCTCTCTTCCAAAGTAGGTGTACCCTTTTGCATTCCCAGCAGCAATAAATGAGAATTATTATATGCTCATCGTTATAAAAGTATTGTCAGTGTTTGGGATTTTAATCATTCTAATTATGGAGTCATTTTTTTTTTTTCAGTACTGGGGATTGAACCCAGGGGCATTCTACCTGGAGTCATGTTTTAATTTGTAGTTTCCTAATGACGTGGTGTTGAACATTTTATTATAGTTTTGCCATTTGATTTGTATATCTTCCTTAATTCTCTCATAAGATATTTTAGCCATTTAAAAATTTGCTTGTTTTTATATCACTGAATTTTAAGAATTCTTTGTATATTTTAGACTCAAGTCCTTTAACAAATACACATTTTGCAAATATTTTCTCCTAGTCTGTCTTGTTTCATTCTCAGCAGTGTCTGTTTTATAAAGCAGAAGTTTTTAATTTAACAAAGTACTATTTATCATTTTTTTATGGATTTTCTTTTGAAGTTATATGTAAAAAGACACAACCAAAGCCAAGGTCACCTAGAATTTCTCATATGTCATCTTCTAGGAGTTTTGTTGTTTTTTAATTTACATTTAGGTATGTGATTCATTTTAAGTTAATTTTTATGAAAGGTATAAGGTCTGTGTTAAGATTTTTTTTTCTTCTGTGTGGCTGTCCAATTGTCCCATATATTGAAAATACTCTCTCCATCCTTTGTCAAAAATCAGTTGATTATATTTGTGAGGTTATATTTCTGGGCTCTTTGTTCTATCCCATTGATTCCTTGTCTATGTTGCTATCACCACACTGTTCTGATTTCTGTAGCTTTTAAATAAGTTTTTTTT
>PVLC010010293.1:0-18041 GCA_004027655.1 Graphiurus murinus | reverse complement strand
CTAAGTTGCGGAGTGCCTCACTAGGTAGCTGAGGCTGGCTGCAAACCCGGATCCTCTGGTCTTAGCCTCCCGAATGCTGGGTTAAATAAGTCTTAAAGTCAGGTAATGTCAGTCCTCTGGCTTTTTTGTTCTTCAGTATTCTGTTGCTTTTCCATATAAACTTGGGAATCAGTTTGGTGATGACCACAAAATAGCTTGCTGAATGTCTGTTGGGGATTGCATTAAATCTGTAGATCAAGTTAGAAAGAATTGACATCTCAACAATATCAAGCTTCCAGTACATGAATGTGGAATCTCTCTCCATTTATTTAGATCTTTTATTTCTTTCATCAGAATCATGTATTTTTTCTCATGAACATGTTTTGTTAGACTTATGCATAAGCATGTTGGGGGGATGCTAGTATAAATTATATTGTGCTTTTAATTTCGTTGCTGATTTTTAAAAAAAGAAGTGATTTACTTCTGTATGTTAACCTTGTATCTTGCAAATGTGCTGTAATTGTTTTGCAGTTTTGTTCTTAATTCTTTGGGATTTTCTGCATAGAGAGTGGGGTCATCCATGAACAAAAACACTTTTATTTCTTCATTATCTATATACCTTTTATTTCCTTGTCTTATTGCACTAGCCAGGACTTCTTGTACAGTTTGTAAAGGAGTGATAAGAAGGAACCTTGGTTTATTTCTGATCTCAGCAGGAAAGGATCTACTTTCTCACCATTAAGTGTGATGCTAGTAGTAGTTGTTGTTTTTTTGTTTTTGTTTTTGTTTTTCTCATATATGTTCTTTATCAAGCTGAGGATGTTCTCCTGAATTCCTAGTTTACTGAGTTGTTGTTGTTGTTGTTTTCATGAATGGGTGTTGGATTTTGTCAAATGGTTGTTGTGCATCTATTGATAACATTTTCCTCCTTTAGCCTGTTGACATGATAGATTACACCGATTTTTCAACTGCTGAACTCAGCCTTGCATACCAGGAATAAGGACACTTGGTCATGGGGCATAGTACTTTCATACATTATTGGATTTAATATAATTATAGTGTGTTGAGAATTTTTGCATCTGTGTTCATAAGAGACTGGTATGTGGTTTCTCTTTTTTTAATGTCTTTGATTTGAGCATAAGGGTTATACTGGACTCATAGGATGAATTAGGAAGTATTTTATGTGCTTCTACCTTCCAAAAACTTGTGGATAGTTGATATTTCTTTCTTAAATGTTTACAGAATTCACCAGTGAACCCATTTGTGTCTGGTAGTTTTTATTTTGGAAAGTTATTTATTCAATTTCTTTAATACATGTGGGCATACTTAGATGATCCATTTCTCCTTGCATGAATTTTAGTATTCTCTTTCAAGAAATTGGTATGTTTCATTTAGGTTATCAAATTTGTGGTCATGGAGTTCGTAATATTCCCATGTTATCATTTTTATGTCTATGTGATCAGGAGCCCCTATTTCATTATTGATATTATTAATTTCTGCTCTCCCCTCTTGGCTAACTTGACTAGAAATTTATCATTTTTATTGTTCTTTTCAAAAAACTGTTTTTTTTCCTTAAGTTGTTTTCATGAGTACTTTAAAAAAAATTATGTAGAGTATTTTGCACAGTTCTATATGTTGAAAGACATATTCTGAGTGGTTTTATTAACAAAGCCCAAACTTATTAAATAATTCCTGACCCCTTTTATTTCTCTTTGTTGTATGAATAGCACCAGACTTTTCTTAATTTTTTTTTCAGCCTTTATTTTCCTTTGAAGGTTAACTGGTAGAGTTTTAAGTAATTTATAAATTGTTTCAGAGAGAAAAATCAAAAGAGAAAGAATTTACTAATGCAGCAGAATCCTTGATATGCCAAATTAATAAGAGGTACAAATCAAAAGATGACATACAGTGTACAAGAAAATTAAAGGAGTCTTTGATTGACAGGTATGTTCATAAATTGTAGGCATAAATAGTTTTCTGACAGATGCAACTAAATTATTTTAGACAGTTTTCAAAAGGTTAGGTTTAAATATTCATTCAAATAATATAACTTTGCAATAGAAACATAGTTATCACTTTTATGAAGAATTGCTAGTTAAATTATATGGGAGGGAAATTGAATTTGAAATATGTCATTCTAGAGTCTGGTTACATTTCATGAAGTATCAAAAATGTAATATCAATACAGTATGCCATTGCAGAGGTAAATTTTTAGGATACAGCTATCTTAGACTTATATTTATGGAATCTAGTAATGAATAAAACTAAATATATTTAAATATATTGCTTAATGAAATACAAAGTTTAAATGGGCTGAAATGAGTTATTTAATATAGTAAATAATGTATTTTTGCTTGAAGTCTCTCTGAAAGTTAATTTTTTTCTTATTATAAAAATGTCCATTTAAAAAATATGTCCATTTATAGGCTATCAAGTTGTTAATTCAAATTTAAGTTAATTCTGGACTTTAAAAGTGACCTTCATAGGAAATCCATTTATTTTATATTGTTTGGCACTTTCTACTGCATTAATGATTTGATTTAGGATTAACTCTTATAATTGCTATTTACTATGATTAAAGTCAGAAAACATCAGAATGACTAGGATTGTCCCATTTTGGTTATTTATAACATATGTATTTAACATTTATGAATTTATTGACTCAACTGCATTTTACCTTATCTAGAATGGCTTTTATGAAAAACATTCTACTGATTTTCAATTGCTTTTTAAATATTGTCAAAATCTTTTTTTAGTAGTTTTTCAAACAAATCTGACCTACAACTCAGTAAGGTAGGTGTCATTTATTTCATCAAATGTATAGTATATCTTATGTTTAACTGTAAACACCAAAATAGTAGTAAGATGGAATTGGATTTTCACAATATTGCTAAATAAATTATAATAACAAGGTTAGTGGCAAGTACTCAAAATATCTCCTTGGCTTCCTGTTCTGTTTTTCAAAGAAAATGCTTCTTTTAAATATATGAGCCCAACATTTTTACTTTTGGTCTATGACTCAGCATGTCCTTATCACTATTTTTTTTTTTTTTTTTTTTTTGCTAGCTGATCCCATCTGTCCTGACCATTAGATCCTTCCAAAGACCTTATTTTGTTTTAAAAAAATATTTAAGATTAATCTAGGGTTAAAATATCAATTATCTTTGATTTATTACTTAAAATTATTTTTTCTTACTTAATTTGTATCAAGTTTAGAAGTTCACCCTCTATAAAATCCCCCTTGAATCTTCTCTCCTCTTGTCTATGCCAACTCCTATTCTTAGTTTCAGTTCTAATTTCTTATTTCTAGATCATTACAATAGTCTTTCTGTAATTCTCTTTGCCTGTAATGTGTCTCTGTGCCAATCCATTCGTTACATTCAATACCACCTTGTTTTCTTTCTAACATACAGTTTCATTCATGCCATTCTACTGTCTTGTAAACATTCGGTCCTCGCAAATTCCTGAATTAAGTGGAAACATAGAATGGCTCACTAGTCATTTGAAAAGATTTTTATTTCTTAATATTAGTTTCCTAGACAAGTCTTGTTTAGGTAAAACAGGATAACTTGAGCTTTTCTGACATGTCTTCCTAAGTATTTATTCTTGGTGCCCCTTTTGAACTGAGTAAGCAAGGCTCTCTGACTTTTGTCTCTGATTACCAACACCATATTCCTGTTTCCCAAGTCTTGCTTTGAAGTCTGTCTTTCTGGTGAAAACTTTCTAAGATTCCCTGACTCAAACGATTTAATTGATAAGAATTCTGAATCTGCACAATAATTTCTTTGTACCTTTTTCCTATTTTGATCATTTTTGCAGGCTTTTTTTCTATATTTTCCTCGAGCATAACTGTTGAGTCATCTTTATACCTCCTTTAACACCTTTGCTCCCTTTTGTCTCCTCTAAGATATTTTATTTACATTTGCGTATCCTGTTTGATTTATTCTGTAATGCCTAGCACACAGTGGCACACAAAAGTTAAATGAACACTGGTAAAATCTTATTGAGGGACTGGGGATGTAGCCCAGTGGTAGAGTGCTTGACTTAGCAGAACTGCAAAAAATAAATATATAAATAAAAATCCCATTAGAGAGAGTAAGATGAGCCAGGTGTGGCGATACACACTTGTAATCCCAGTACTTGGGATGCTGAGTTAGGAGGATCACGGGTTCATGGCCAGCCTCAGCAACTTAGTGAGGCCCTGTTTCAAAATAAAAAATAAAATTGGACTGGGAGTATAGTTCAGAGGTAGAAGGCTCCTGGGTTCAATTCCTAGTACCTTAAAAAGAAAAAAAAAAGGAATAAGATAAGTGATGATAATAAGGGATAAAATGTTTAAAATAATGCAAATAATTCTATATAAAATCACCAAAATTTCAAATTGAAGGTGAATCATAAAATTAATTTTAGGTCTTAATTTCTAAATTACTGGATATTAGTCTTATTATTTCTGATTAGCAATTAGTAGCTTGTTTATATATTTGATCATTGTTAAATTTTCAATAATAAACAATATAATTATTTTTACTTAACTTTTTTCTGGTTGAATATATTTCTAGATGTAGGCTATATGAATAATCTTACACATATTTTCTCCTAGTAATACTAGTTAATTGATACCTTTTAACTCTTTCACAAGATTTTATATAAACCTTTACCTCACTTGAAGTTTTCTTTAAGAGTTTAAAACAAATGAGAGTCTGAAACAAAGTAGAAACCCATTTGTTTTGTGATTATAGAATAGATTCACTAAAATTTAACTTACAATATCATTCAGAAGGCTACTTATCTATGTAATAATGTCAGTAAATTTTAAGATAGAAAGATTTTAGAGTCACAGTCTTTTTGTTATGTTTTAACTAGCACATGTATTCATTCATCTTCAATATTTTTAAATCTTGAATATGTTTAAGGTGTATAACATGATATCACCTAGTGAAACAGCATAGTCAAGAAAACTAAATCACCCCTTCCTTGTGGAATTTAGCTCAAGCTTTGAAGACTTCCTAGCTTGCCCTATGGATTTCAGCATCAAGAACCTGTTTGATATATTCTGTAATATAAGTTTTGTGTACATTCATAGCATTAGTCATGCGCAGGGAGGGAGGGAACCTGGGAGGGAGGGCACCAGGGGTTATATGTATTTTTCTGACATTTTGCACTCTGATATGATGTAAAATTACAATGCACCATATAAAAATTTAAAAAATAAAGAAGCTCTAGGAAGAAGAAAAAACACAAGTCGCAAATTTAATAGGTTATTTTTTTATCAAAAGGTCAATTATAAAGTGCCTAGAATTTTTTCAATTGAAAGAGTATATTCTCTGGGTTCTGGTATGAACAATGTTAAAAAAAAAAAAAAAAAAAAAAAAAAAAAAAACTAGCATACTCATTCTCTTACATAATTACCCTTTGTGAGCACCTAAAATCATTCTCATAAAATACTCTGAATACAATACAATATTATTAACTGTAGTTCTTATGTTCTGTATTTTTCTAGATTTTATTCAGCCTACATATCTGCAGTTTTCTGTCTTTTGATCAACATCTTCCCATTTCCTTTTCCTTGTCCCACACTGGTAACCAATATTTTACTCTCTTATTTCTACGTATTCAGCTTTTTAAAAATTAGTTACACATGATGCTGCATTTGTCTTCCTTTGTCCTTACTTCAGTTAACATAATATTCTCCAAGTTGATTCGTGTTGTACAAATGGTAGGATCTCTTACTTTTAAGGCTGAATGATGTGTGTGTCTGTGTGTGTTTTGATAGCCTCCTTATCCGTTCATCTGTCAACAGACCATTTGGTTGTTTTTATGTCTTGGGTATTATGAATAATGCTGCAATGAACGTAGGAGTGCAGATACTTTTCTGAAGTGGTGATTTCATTTCTTTGAGGTATATATTTATTCATTTTACAATAGTAAAAATGTTATATCACAATTAAAGTAGAGGGAGCACAACTGGAAAATATATGAAAATTTAATTGCGCATGTGATGTATTTGCCACATATAATAAATAGTAATGTACAAATTTAAATGGTTTTATGTAAACCACTTTCACATTTAGGAAAAGGTTCAGAAAAAAAGTCACAGAAAATTGAAGACCACTTTTGTTAATGTTACTTCTGAATGTCCATTGTAAGTAATTTTTCATTTTCTTCATATTTGAAGAGTCTAAATGTATTTATTATGTAATGGAGCTAATATTTGTGTTTATTTTCACAGGAATGATGTTTACAATTTTAATTTGAATGGAGCTGATGATCCTATTATAAAGCTTGGAGTAAGCTAGAAATTGATATTTAATTTTAACTTATTCAGTAGTTATTTTGCATTTACTATACATTTATGAGTGTATTGATGTGCATCTTCTTATAGAGATACTTTAAAATTTTTAAAGATATGTAATCATTTATTTGGACAACCAGGCTAGGTATATCTAGGTTTTCCCCGAAAATATTTTGGAATAAGGTAGAGAAAAATGAGTAACTGGGGGATTGGGGATAGAAGGACTCAGACTTACTCTGTTAAGAAAATTGCTTTCCTTACTGATGGGATATATTTAAAACAAATTTATTCATTTGTTTTGCTTTCAGTATATTTTATTACTTTCTTGAAGAAAAAATATCACAGTATGCTTAATTTTATTGTCTATTTTTATGATCCTGCAGATGATAAAAACTAGATTTTATGCTTATTTCCTTAATTTTTGTTTACCTTATTTTGACACTAAAAATATTTATTTTTAATGTTTACTGATCATATAGATTCAAGAATTTCAAGCTACAACTAGAGAAGCTTGCGTGGATAATTCAATAAAATTGTAGGTGTTTTATTATTATATAGGTCTGATTAAAATTTAGCTCTGCCTATTTTTCCTCTTAAATAATATTTTCCTCCAGAGTTTTTAACATATGAGAAAAGTGAATAAAGATGCTGCTGTCATGATTGCTCCCATTATGATTCTGTTCCTTCATCATTTACTTTTAAAATTATGAAAGTATGAAAATTATGTACTTTGAAATTCAGTTATATCTTAGATCATAAAGCTAGAAAAAATTTAGTAATCCTTTTAATCTAATCTTATTATTTTATATAATTAACTGAGGTCAGAGAGGATAAGGCCAGAATTATATAATAGATTAGTAAAGGCGTTAAGTCTGAAACCTCAGATCTAATTGTCTAGTGCATGCTATCTTAAGAATACAAGTATGACAGGTATTTTTAAATTAATACATGTTTTTGTTTAAGTAGTTTAAGGAATCATGATGAACTTGAATCTTCTCTCAAAGTAAAAGATAAAAGAGTAAGTTTTAATACCCTAATGTGTTCTGTTAACAATAGGATTTCTTTTAACAACTTTTAATGCCAAATATTGTCAAAGAAATGGAAAACAAAAATTTTGAATTTTTACTCCTCTATGAAATTATCCATGTTCATATAACAACTTTGTTTCATTTGAAAGTATTAGGTTACATCTCTGTGAAAGTTAGCCGGTTAGAACATCAACACCAAAATACAAATCTCATGATTCAGTCTGTTTTTGAGTAACTTTCTTGGATAAACTCTGCCATGTGGATTAGTATGCTAAAAAATGAGAAGTTAGTTCTCTTGTATTTACTTATGTTTTTTGGGGGGGTGACTTAATAAGTCAGTCACAAAAAATGAAAAGTCAGACCTTTTCCCTCATATATAAAAGCCAGGAGAAATTGGGACACAAGAGGGGCTTCAGACAAAGGAGGAGAATCCTTAGTGGAGTGAGGAAGGTGCCCAAGGGAGGGAAGTAGGAGGAGAGGGAGACTTGCTGAAGGAGACACTTCAGTGGACAGTGTGCCATACACAAAGTTATCAGTGACAGTCCTGGTGCACATGGGGAGGGGCACGAATGCTGTGTACACACATGTACCTCTCTATCACTCTGAACTTGGTGCAGTATTGGAACAATGCACCAATAAAATTTTCAAAATGTTTTTAGTTAAATGCAAAAAAATCTATTTCTTCATCTTTTTCAAGTATCCTTTTTTTTGTAGATTATGACAAACCATAAAAATAAAAACCTTTTCAGCGATGATGAAACAGAATACAGATGTGATGACAGCAAGACTGATATAAGCTGGCTGAGAGAACCAAGATCAAAGCCGCAGCTAATAGACTACAGCAGAAATAAAAATGTGAAGAGGTGTGAAAGTGGGAAACAAAGTAAGAAATTACTTTTTAAAGAAATAATGCAAATAATTTTGCTATTTCATTTATATAAAATGCTTTATTGGTTGATAAGTATTTTTATATAGATTGTTTATAGCAACATACCTTTAGGAATAGGACAAAACACTTTAGTGGTTATCTTTTTTTTATTATTTTGGTACTATGGCTATATTCAAGTTATTTTTCTTTTTTTAAACAGGACTGTAGGGATACAAATATAATTTACCATGATCCTTGGTTCATGACATACTTCAGTCACTCTTTTATTCATGGCTTACTATTACTGTTATTTAGCTAATTAATTATTATAAATAGTGCAGTATGTACTCATGAATTCAGCACCCTTTAACAAAACCAGTTTGGGCCATGATGCTAATCTTCATCTATTTACTGTTATTTACATTTATATATAATTTACATACATAAAAATATATACATGTAAATATATATTACATATATAAATTTATTTACACATATAAATGTATCTATATATATTTGTATATATGTATTTATATACATACACATATATAAGTATACATACATATATATGGATATATTTATTTACTTCTCAACATCTTCCTTCCTGCTGTACCCAACTTACATGCTTTGCAGAAATTCATTTAAATGAAATATATATGTACATATATATATATATATATATCACAAGGAAAATAATTTTCTTGCAGAAATTTTTTTTAAACCTAAGTCTCCCACCAAATATTTTTCTAGAATATGGCTTCTGCTTTCTCCTGTGATAGTGAATGTCTTGCCATAGTTGAATGAGAGTTTGAGGTATAGGTTTTGGCTCAAGACAATTACCATTTCATAACTGAAAATCAGTTACAATGTTTTCAAAAATATACTTGGTACTTGATTTTTAAAAGAAGACAACTATAAATAAAATAAAAGTTGATTCTATTAAATTAAATTTAAACTTATTTTAAGGGAATTAGCTTTTATTTTATTTCAGGATAAAAACAACCAGTAGGAGCCGGGCGTGGTGGCGCACGCTTGTAATCCCAGCATTCGGGAGGCTGAGACTGGAGGATCCGGGTTCGCGGCCAGCCTCAGCTACCGTAGTGAGGCACTCCGCAACTTAGCGAGACCTGGTTTCAAAATAAAGAATAAAAAAAAAATAGGGCTGGGGGTGTAGCTCGGAGGTAGAATGCCTCTGAGTTCAATCCCTGGTACCGCAAAAAAAAAAAAAAAAAAAAAAAAAAAAAACAGTAGGGATCTGTCAGGGGCCAGGGGTTAAGGGTGACATGGCTTAAGAAGAAGTAGAAATAGATAGGCATGAATTTTGGCCTATGTGTAGAAATGAGGCTGTGTCTCGAACTTAGGTGAGTGTCCAACCAGATACATCAGGAAGAAAAGGCAGGGTTATCATATATCAAAGGGTCAGAAGTAGGAAAGAGCATAGTATATTCAGGAAGTACAGGTTGGGAGTAGTTAGAATACAGATTATATTTGTGGGAAAATAGTGAAGGGGGAGGCCAAATTTTGATCATGAAGCATGGACTTGGAAGCAGTGTGTGTAAGCCAAGAAGGAGCGTGATAAGATTCACATGTTCTCGTGGAGCTTATAGTTTAGTGGGATGATGTACAAGATAAAGATTTAAAACAGAAAGTAGAAGACTAGAAATTCCAAGGAGATTTTACAAGTTAAAATACTATAGTCAATAAATACCTACAAAATTGAACCACTATATAAATTATTTTGTTTAAATTATTAAATGGTAAATTAATATGTATGAACTGGCTGATTATTAGAATTAGATGCCCTTTCTTCTAAGTAAATGTTCTTCCTTGCCTTGCATAATCTCATTTCTTAACTTCAGAGAATATTTAGAAAGATAGTGTTATCCTTGAAAGGGAAGCAGAAGCTACTCTCAGTAATAATGGGTCCATCTTAGAAACATGGTGATGTGTGAAAAATGAAGATCAGAGAATACTGCATGGGACATGAGTTTTTTTTATAAAGTTCACTATATTTAAAGATACATATCTCTGAAATGAACCTTTTTTTAAAGTGAGTTAGAAACATAGTTCAGGGTAGTGATCACCCTTTACCAGAAGGGATATGGAGGATAGTGTTAAGAGAACACAAAAAAGTAAATTCAACATTATATTCATAACCTAGTTCTTAAATTTAGTGAGAAGTTCATAGTTGTTAACTTCATAACTTATATTACATCTGCTCTTACATGCTTAAAGAGTTTGATAATATAAAATAAAAGAGGAAAAGGGAAATTGTCAAATCATATCATACCAAACACTACACAGTAAAAGTTATCTATTTTTGAGTGAGTTTAAAGATATATTCTTTTCTGTCAGTGATATGGTGCCATGGGGCTACTAACTACAAAGTTCAGGGTAAGGGAACTCTCCCAAAGCCAGCCCATCATCCTGAGAGCCAAATTTACCAGCAGAAAAGTTGAGAAGATTAGGGTGCAAGGGGAGCCTGTGTGGGGGTAGTTTGAAGCCACATGATAAAGAGAGGTTCATCAAATGCTAACAAATTCTTTTTAAAAATATATATATTCTTGTTATTTTATGATTTTTATTTACATATACAGAAATGTTCTACACAATTTAATGTCAATTCTTATCTGTTTGAAAAATTTATCCTTACTTTCCTGTTTTGCAGGACGATCTTCAGATAAGGGAGAACCAAGATCTAAGATGGTAAAACAAGAAGTTTGTGTTCAAACATTCCATTAAAGTTGTTTTTCTTGTCATATTAAAATAATTATTTTGCCATTTCCTGATTGTTTGTTATCAAAAGCTTGTTTTCCATAATTGTCCCTGCCTTTGTGCACTTTCTCTTGCCTTCTGTTTTTGTTTTTGTTTTTGTTTTAGTTTTTTTAATTCTATGTGATTATAGGTATTTATGGTCTTTTACTTAAGTGAGGTAATACATATCAGGCCTCTTAAAAATTGATGAGAGAGATAAAAAGTGGTGAAGAAGATAATTAGAATAGGAAGATAACAGCATTTTAAAACTATTACACAAGACTCATTTCATTCCTACTAAATTTTTATGTATGTCTTGTCACAGTGCTAATTTTATAATTAACAGGTTGTATTTCTTATATCCCAAATACTGATTAATAATACTCAAAAATTTTTCTTCTAAAGGTATCCAATAAAAATGTCACTAAAGAAGTGGATGAGACAGTTCCATGTGGCAGAACCAGACTTCCAAGAAGAGCAGCAAAAACCAAAAAAAATTACAAAGATCTTTCAAATTCAGAATCAGAGAGTGAGCAAGAATCTTCACACTCATCGGATGAGAAATTGCTAGGAAAGGTAAATAGATGCAATTCAGATCAGTAGTTTCTAAAAGCCTTTTAAAATACCAAATATATATTTTGTAAAAATGTCAAATTTATCTTGTCACTTTTTTATTACTTAACCGTCACTTTTTATTATTTAACCTTCCATATGAGAAAATATTTTATACTCTAGGCAATATAATGCAAGTTATCATACTAGGTAATAGAAGTTGTCAGTAGTGTTACAAAACAAATGTCTAACTATAATAAAATTATAATTTTAAACTGATACCTTCAAAATAGAGAAGTACCTGACCTTTCTAAAATAATGCTTCAATAAAGTACAACCTGTCGGGAAGCTGTGGATCTTTCTCTTGAATGAATGCAAAACTATTGCTATTAGAGGCTCTTCCCATATATTGCCCAATTTTGGCCCATCCTTATGTCTCATAATATTAGACATAGTCTCAGCCACCTGTGTTTGAAAGCTTTTCTTCAAAAAAAAGTAAACCATTTAAAACAGAATGCTTACAAGATCCCAGCTATAATTTTAAGGACTTAACAAATTTATCTTCTTAAAATCTGATAAGTAATATGATTAGTGCTATTTCTGCCATCCCATTTTACAAATGAGAACTTGAAGCTCAAGAAGGCACTTACTCAAGGTCGCACAACTAGGAAGTGGTAGAGATAGGATTTGAACTCGGGGAATCAGTATACATATTTGTCTCTGACTACTATACTATGCTGATTATAAATCATTAAACCTCCATCTCTTTTTGTTATCTCTTGCCTTGAAGACTTTAAGGACTTCATAATTTACCCCTACATGTTCTATCACTTCTTGCTTTAATGTATCATACCTGTAGTCAAATGAGTCTTTCTAAGCCACCTCTCTCACTCCTCAAGAACAACCTGAAAATCTTCCTCTTTGCAGACATTCAAAGCATCCAGACCCCTTCCCAAGCTTGCTTCCACTCTTTCCCAGTATAGACCCAGAATGGTAACAGTGAAGTCCTATAGTCTGTGACTCCCAAGTAAGACCCGAGCTTCTTGATTGCCTTTGTTCTGATCAGCAGTCTTCCTTATTCTAAGTAAGTCTTCCCTGCACTGCCTTCTTTCACTAACTTCCCAGTACCTCAAGCACCATGAAATCGAGAAATTCTTTCTGGTTTCCCTTAATTAAATACAATCTTCTTTGAACCCATATAGCATTCTTTGTATTACATGGTCCTGCATATTTTTCTTATGCCATCTGGTATATTAGAAAGTCTTTCACTAACGTCTTGGTTCTTGCTATTCCTGTTTGTAGTGATATAAGACATTTAATCAATATTAAAATGTAATTTAACTTTTTTAGGTGTCTAAATATAAGTATTTGTATTCAAGTCTAATTCCAAAATCATCAATACATTCAGGAGGAGAACACCCATTCCAGAACCCAAACCAGGAAACTGCCAGAGAAGCAGCAGAAAGGCATCTCTGCAGAGACACAAGAAGAACAGTCAAAAGAATGGAGACATACATCTTTAAATGACACCCTCCGAGAGAAGAGCCTTGACCTCTCTCCTTTATCTGGGAGTCCCTCATCTATAGAAGTGATGAGATGTCAGTGTCACTTAATTTTCCTTACATTTTGGTTGAATAGTCAACAATTTCCTATTCTACCTTTAATTATGTAAAAATATAATTGGTAGACTAATTTTGAGGCTATATTTAAGATAGTAAGTAGTTAAAATTTCAGTGTGTGTGTGTGTGTGTGTGTGTGTGTTATACTGGGGATTGAACCCAGGGGCATTCTACCTTTGAACCATACCCCCAGCCCTTTCCACTTTTTATTTGGAAACAGGGTCTCACTACGTTGCTGAGAGCTTGCTAAGTTGCTTACGCTGGCTTCAAACCTGCGATTCTCCTCTCTCAGCCTAAGTACTGGGATTATAGGTGTGAACCACTACGAATAGCTAAAACTTCATTTTAAAACTAGTTTATGCTAGTAGCATCAATTTATGCTACTAGTTTATGCTAGTAGCCTTTGAAACAATGTTACTAGAATATTGAAGTTTTTCATGTTAGAAAGTTAAAGATCACATGCTTCAATATGGAGAATATTTAGTACATTTATATATTACAATGAGAAACTTCGATTAAAAGTTTAATATGTTTTTAGCTGAAAAAACATTTGGCAACATAAGAATTATAGAGATTTCTATTTTTTTTCTTTTTACAATTCATTGACAAGAGTCCAAGGAATATCATGATCATCCTGTGGACTGACAGTGGAGTATCTCTATAAACAATCATGTTTTGCTTTTATTTAAAAACACATGGTAAAGAAAATTCACATTCTTTGGAGCTCTGTTATATTTATGTCAGTCTATTATAGAAATTGTTTAAAGTTTGTACTTTATCACTTTCAGTTCCTTATGAGGATATTTTAAAGCATTTTTAAATATTAATCATTTCAGTTAAAATTCAATACTTAAATCAGTTAATATACATATGCTTCCCCTAAAGTATCTGTTGTGTTCTTTTACTGCACTGATGCTCAGTCACTTCCAACAAGTACTTAGTGTGAAGACAGGTGAACATCCTCTGCTTTGATCTGAGAACTGTCTGAGAATTCATTATTTACTATGACTTATTTTTCAGCACTGAATTTCCTCATATTTTTATGAGGAGTTTAGATCAGATCATTTTTAATCATAAAATTCTGTGATTTTAATATATAACACAACTTACTGAGATGTTAAGATATTCAAGATAATGCTTAGCTTGATCATTATATTTCAGATTATATTGTAGATCTGAAAATGTTTTAGACATTTTTAAGTTTAAAATTCAGTAATTAGTTTTCAAAGTCTTATGAAATATTTTAAACATAAAAGTTTATCTTTTTAAAATACAACTAAGATTTGAAGATTTTATAAATTGTCATATTGAAATTAAATCATGCTATTTCTGAAGCAGACATTATTAATAACATTTGTCATCTTATTTTGTTTGTGTTTTGTGGGGCAACATAGGTATAGAGAAAAAAACAGAAAAAGATTTTACTCAGGATTGTGACTATATAACAAAATCTCTGTCACCTTTTCCAAAACCTTCATCACCTGAAACCTTAAATAGTAATAGTGAAATTGGAGGTCCAGTAAACTCATCCAAAAACAATGGGACAAACTTACCACGTGCAAGTGAAAGTTGCTCACCAATTCCACAACCACTGTTCTTGGTAAGAATGCATAGATTTTGTCTTCGTCAGGTGTATCTGAAGGTGCTAAATCATTTGCCCGGGACCATAATCAAACATACCTTGTTGTCTCTCTAAGGTTTTGAATGTTGCCTGAGGCCTGGAGGGAGAGGGAGAGGGACAGAATGACTAGTGAGAGACGGCTCTGCGCTAGGTGAGCCTGAGAGACTCACGTGGAGCTGTGAGGGAGGCAGAGTGCGGTGTTCTGACAGTGCAGGGCACCACTAAAGGTTCTGCTTCTGCATCTGCACACTCAAACTGTGGACATTTTCTAGATTTGTATAGACTTGTTCTTATAACACAGGCAGTTCCCTCAGCTTTCATTATAACTCAAAGTTGTAATCTTCCAAGAAACTTCAGTTACTAAAATCAGAAGTTGACAAGAATTCAGATGAAAACTACAACTATAGTGTTTGATGTAAATTTTTATAAGGAAGTTTAAAACTAATAGGTAAATAATGTGAGTATAAAATGATTTATCAAAAAGAAATTATTCTATTTCATATATCAAATATGTATGTAGTTTCTTCTCAGTAAAATATACGAGTATATATACTATTATGCTTAAAAGTCTTTAAAAGCGGTATTAAAGATAGGACTCAATTAGGGTCAAAATGAGGCAGGTAGCTGAAATATTTAATATTTATAAGGTATAATTTTATATTTTGGGTTGTGCTTTTTAAGAAAGTCTTGAATACTTTGGTACCAGTTTATAAGCCTTCCCACAACCCCTCCCCCTTTTTCTTCTTGTGTTTTATATTTAGATATTTTTGAATAAGTGACAGAATTACAGAACTGACTGTGAAGGTATTCGTGTTGTTAATTATATCTGAGCCAGATCTCAGTGAATGCCTAGGTATACACAGACTAAGTGGAGAAAGGACAATAACCAACGTAAAGGTTACTCAGTTTAAAAAAAAAACAAACCTGTTTATTCAACCAGTAAAATACGAGGTTATATATGAAAGGTACGGTTTGAAAGAAAAGAGTTTAAACTAATTTTTGTGGCTCCCCATTTCATGACTCAAAGAAATGGGAAAGCTAATGAGGAAAAATTAAAATCAGGAAGAGTCCAAAAAGCCAGCTCAAAAACTATTACATAGGATTGACATTAAATTAGAATATAGGTTCATTCCTGGTAGTATTAAAGGTGAAAAGGAAGGGATAGAAAAAGAATCTGAAAAGAATCGACAGCATTTAAATTTTACTGGCTTTGATTTGAGAAAGATGGTCAAAGGTGAATCCAGGAGTACTTACAGTATTTTTGTGTGACTTCTAACGTGTATTTTAGGAAAGCCATTTACCATCTCCATTATCCATGTCTAGTGAAAGAGGAGAGAAAACATGGTTTGACATGCCCTGTGACACTACTCATATATCAGGTTTGTCGTCATAGCCTTGCTTTTTTTTTTAAATCAATAGTTATTGAAATACTACTGTGAAATTTCATCTATCAGAATGACATATTTTTAAGTCATATCAAGTGACTTAATATCAAAATATAAACTAGGTAGAATTTAGTGTACAGTTGGTTAAAACATAATTAACTGAAACAAAGTCTTTTTAAATAAAAGCAAGAAAATATTAGGTATTTTTCATCAAAATTGTAGCATTGTTAATTGCTTTTTAACTGTTCCCAAGGCCTCGCTCAGCATCTTAGTTGCAAACGATTGTACATAGATGATAATTGCAGTAATTCCATTGGAGTGGAAGTGGAAGAGGAGGAAGAACAGAGAACATACTTGCTTCCCAAGAGATGGTGTGGAATGGAAGATGCAGGTCAGCACATCTGCACAAGTAGGCAGGCCAGAAGCCCTGGTCAAATGCAGTAATTTGGAAGGTGGTTTCTTAGGGTTTGAATGACTTCATCTTTGAAACAAATTCCTTTGTAAAGACAACTTTGGATAAATCCAAGATGAATGGGTTTGCTCACAAATTTCACTTTATATTAATAATGTAGTAAGTCTTTTATACTCAGTGAATGCTTCTCATCATTCTATTACTTACTACTACATTTAAAGTTTACTAGAGTATGAACTATTGACATGTTAGCACATCTCTAAACACTCATGTTAATAATAAATTGGAAGTAGTTAAAAGAAGTTTAAAGAAAAATCCCCAAATGCTTCATTTTAAAGTTGCCATTCCTCCAGATGTACATGTGGCTCAATGGTAGAGCTCCTGCTTAGCATGCCCAAGGCCCTGGGTTCAATCCCCAGTACCACCACCAAAAAAAAAAAATGGACAATAAAGTTGCCATTCCTGCCTTAATAACCATGCCAAACATTTTTTATAAATCAAAATAATTTTCATTTTTAAATTTACAAAACCTAATGAGCTCTGCTTTTGATTTTATAAACCTTAGATTACACATAGAATATAAAAATATGATTTTATTCTCAGCCCAATAAGTCTAAATTTGTAATAAAGCATATTTTAGCATTAGCTGATTGATTTCACTTTTTAGTATCTGAAAGTATATCTCTATTATCAACAAATGATTTTTCTTTTCCTGAAGAGCCCTGGGAAAGTAACATTTCAAATGTAGGAATGATTTGTGACAAGATCAATTCGGAGTTTAAGAGGAAGATTCATGTGAGTTATCATTCTTTTAATTGTGATTTATACTCAATAATAGAATATACCGTACTTTTTATTAGACTTTGGCTTGTTTGATCCTTAAGCACCAAAACACACTTCATGATTTCAGCTTTCTGCATATGTTGAAAAACTGAAATAATTATCAGGTCAACATTCTCTTGCTGGGTGTGGTGGTGCATGCCTATAATTCCAGTACTTGGGAGGCTGAGACAAGGGGATGGCAAGTTCATGGTCAACCTAGTGAGGTCCTCTGCAACTTAGTGAGATTCTATTTCAAAAATAAAACAATAAAATAGGACTTGGGTGTAGCTTGGAAGTAAAACACCCCTATGTTCAATCCCCAGTAATCCCCAGTACCACAAAAATAAAATAAATGCTTTTCCTGAGAAAATCTCAGGACAAGTCCCATTGTCCATGAGCAGCCTGCCTATCTGCCCTCCCCCCACCACCACTTCCTTCCTTCCTACCTACCCACCTGCCTCCCAGTTTCGGGTCTACCCCTGAGCTAGACTCCCAGACCTTTTTTTTTTTTTTTTTTTTTTGAAACACAGCCTAAGTTACAACACATTGGCCTTGAACCTGAGATCCTCCTGTCTCAGCCTCCCAAGTGCTTGGATTACAGGCATGCAATACTGTGCCCCAGATTTATTTTTCTACTAGTTCTTTCCCTTTTGACTTATTTTCTTTGCAGTTTAACATTTTGGTTCTGCTATGCTTTGTCTCTTATTTT
>PVLC010010292.1:0-45473 GCA_004027655.1 Graphiurus murinus | reverse complement strand
CAGCCCTATTTTTTATTCTTTATTTTGAAACCGGGTCTCACTAAGTTGCGAAGTGCCTCACTAGGTAGCTGAGGCTGGCCGCGAACCCAGATCCTCCGGTCTCAGCCTCCTGAATGCTGGGATTACAAGCGTGCGCCACCACGCCCGGCTAGTTTTTGGGTCTTTTAAGTATAGAATCATGTCATCTGCAAATAGAGGTAATTATTTCATTCTTGTTTTTATATATTTATTCCTGTTCCTTCTCTTGCCTTACTGTTCTGGCTAGATTTTTGAGTACTATATTGAAAAGGAATGATGATAGTTGGCATCTTTGTCTTTTTCTTTATTTTAAAAGAAATTCCTACAGTTTTCCTCATTCAGTATTACTTTGGCTTTGGATTTATTTTATATTACCTTTATAATACTATGGTTAGTGCCGTCTATTCTTATTTTCTTCAATGTTTTTAATGTAAATGGGTGTTTGGTTTTACTAAATTATTTTTAGACATCTATTGAGATGGTTATATAATTTTTGTCCTTAATAGTATACATGTACACAGAAATCATGTGATTTTTATTGTGAATTTCATATATCTATTTGGATATATTGAACCAGCCTTGCATCCCTGGAATAAAACCAACTTAGTCATGGTATATAATTTTCTTGATATGGTCTTGCACTCAGCAGGGCCAGAGACTATAATATTCTGAACCTGCAACCCAACTGACTGAGCTTTGATGCCTCAGGCACTCATTGCTGTGCTCCTGGTTGCCATCAAGTGAAAAACTGCTGGCTGCTGGCGTCTGACAAAAGTTCATGAAGTTCTGAGACTATTACTGTGCTTACTGAGCTTTACTGACTCAGGGACACCACTACTGCTCTGTTGCAGGTAGTCACGTGGAACCCTGCCAACCATTGGTCTCCTTGCTTTCCAGGATGAAGATCTGCCATGCAGGAGATTGGAGCATTCCCAGCCTGCAGCATGACTTTTGGAGTTGCATTTTCCCAGAGACATCTCCACTGCTCTGCCAGATTCAATCAAGGGAAACTCTGTTGGCCCCTGACCTTTCTGCTTTTGAGTCCCAACCTCCACCAGGGGAGAAATTATATAATTACAAGCCTGAGGCATGAGTGGCTGAATTATTTAGCCCCAGGAACATCACTGCTTCTCTGGCACCTGTGATCACATGAAACTTTTGTCTGTACTTGTAGTGCCCACACCCCACCATGTGAGAAATTATAGCCATCTGTGCCTGTGCCATGGGTAGCTGACTTATTTTGCCCCAAAGACACCACTGCTGCTTGTCTGGCACTGATAGCTGGATACCCTTCAGTAATGGGGCAAACTACTGATTCTAGGACCCTTCCACTAATTCACATTTTTGCTGTGTCCAACTGTAGCCCCCTCCCACACTCAGCCAGGATAGTTTGCAAACTCACAGAACCCATGAGTTCAGTTGTCACAAAGCAAGTTCATAGCCTTGATGAGACTGGCTGTATCAAAGTTTAGAAGGTAGAGATATGCCTAATCTTTGTAAAACCTAAAATAGCCAGAATTAGCAATAGGATTAATATTATAAGTGTCTATACTTAATAGTGCTCCTCTTAAAGTTCTCTTAGTTCAGACATTCACCTGAATATTTGCTAAATTAATTATCATAGTCAATATGGAACTTTGTACTATAATTAAGAAGCTGAAAAATTATCATGGCACCTGAATAAAATATTCTTTCTTTTTATATTTTACTACTCATTTTATGAGGGAAATTTTAATAATGGGAGAGTATCTAATTTATGAAGTGTGTTGGATTTTTCCATAATCTGATCTCTAATTTTTCTTTCTGAGATTAATTAAGACAATGAAATTAATAACAATTCCAAAGTTTTATCTTACTAACAGCAAATTTCTTAAAATAATAGCATAACTATAAATGCATATACTAGTATGTTATCGTATGTGTGTGTGTGTGTGTGTGTGTGTATTTAACCTAGAGATAGTCTACCTCTGAGATACACCCCAGCCCTTTAGTAGTAATATGGGTAGTAATAGTACTACTACTATAGAAGATTGAACTTAAAGTCATTCTACTGAGTAACACCCCCAGTCTTAATTTAATTTTTATTTTTAAACAGGGTCTTGTTAAGTCTCTGAGGCTGGCCTCACACATATGCTCCTCCTCTTTCAGTCTACCAAGTATGGGGATTACAGGTATGCACCACCACACCCAGATCAGTCATCTTTTTAATGTGATAGGAAAATAGTATCAATATAAAATGCTCCTTTCCAATGGTAGAAAAACATTCACACAATTTATATGCATATGCATGATTGTCTGAGTGTGCAAAGACTTTCATTAGGATAGAAGAGGGAGGAGATGATGATATATCATTCATCAAGGCTCATGTCTCATTGTTATGATATAACCTATAATACGAATCATAAAAAAGTATGAATTGATATATTCACTTTAAACTATCTACTCATTAGTCAGGGTCCTAAACAATGACCAAAGCATAGAATGCAAGTCATTAATCACACTGTTCCACACTTACCTTTCATGGGAGGTGGGTATGGTTGTCTCATTGGTGGTGCGACTCTCTTCTGACACAGATCTACGAAAATAATAAAATTTATCTTCAAGTCGAGAAAAATCTTAAAATCTAAATTAAGTAAACATTTCAGACTGTCAGAAAACAGTATAATTTAAATAAATGAAATGGCTTCTTACATAAAATAAAAGAGGTACTGCCTCAATATTATAACAAATGTCACCAATCCATTTTGCTTTGCTAATTGGCTTTCCCGCACTCATTTTATACTTATTCAAATATTTATAACATGAGCCTATATTTGTATAAGCAGTCCCTCTTTTTCAATCATATTCCTAATTCTGCAGATCAAATTAAGCCAAAGCTAAAAGGTAGCACTCAACAATTTCAGAAAATCAAAATAACACCTGGTACCTCATAAATACATATACTTTTCTGTATTAAATATCAGTTAAAAATAATTTTAATGTAAAATTTAGTAAACCTCCAATAATCATATAACAAATTTTAAACTATTATTTTAAGAATTTTGTTGTGCATGTACAATGAAAACATATTATGAATTAATCATTTCTGTGAGCTCACTTTTAATTAGAGCACTAACAATGTTTATGTGAAAAAAAAATTGTATTTCAACAAACTCCAATCTTATACATATATTGTAAGAATTTTTATTTCTACATACCATTAATTTTAATTACTTTTACTTTGCTCATTAAATTTACAATTCTCCTAGAAAACTTTTGTTAATTTTATAATATATTTATAAATATTTTATTCTCCCTGTTATAAAACATATTCATGTTTTCTCCTTTTATTATTTCTTTTATGCATGTGTGGAGCTGGGGATTGAATCCAGGGGTGTTTTACCTCTGGGCTACATCCCCAGTCCTTTTTTATATTGAATCAGGATCAGGAAAGTCAGCACACTTGGCTCAAACCTGCAATCCTCCTTTTTCACTATCCCAATTGCCTGGATTACAGATGTGAGGCACCATGCCCAGTATCTTCCTATCAGTTCTTGAAAAGTAAAAAAATATTTTAATACTTTTGTTGTAAAATACTTTAAAATTTTTAAAGGGTCTCAATGTGATGTTTAAAAACTTGGGTAAACTAATTACAGAAAATATCGTGAACTCACTTATTAAGTTGATGTACCCAAAAGCTTATTATATAAGCTATTATAAAAACCTTTTAAATAAAGTTATAGAAAATAATTTTAGGTACATGAGATTAAGTCACTGGTTCAAGATATCATGTTTTTAGATGCAAAATTTAGAACTTACAACCAAGTTTTCTGAAAACAGATTCAATTTTTAAAATAATATACAATGCTATATCCTGTTTTTCCTAAAATGGCATTAACCATACATGTAAATACTGTTTAAGAAATTACTTCATATATTAAAATCATCAATATTTAGAACATTAAAGATTGTGTGAGCTCAAAGATATCGTCATTAAGAAAAGTGTTCTAATAAAGCTGCTTAGAAATAGCCTGAGAACTTGTTTTTAATACATTCCCTTGAAATACACTGTTACCTATTCCAATAAAACTTTTATGGATGTTTCCTCCTACAGAGAACTCATTGATATTCTGAGTGATTCTAATGATGAGTAAGACTGGAAAACACACAGTAAACTTTAGACCATTCTGAAACATGTCTCTGAGCTTCTCCTTATAGTGCCTTGCCTGTCGTCATAGTTATTCCTTATGAAATACGAATACTGTATTTTGACATACTTAATGTATTGACTAAATATATGTGCATATACATATAGAGGTATACCTCTCACTTTCAGTTTCCCCTCTGTACCATAGTTCTCTTATTTTCTTTTGACTTATTAAAATGGCAATGGCAATGACAAGGACAGGTACAGAAATGTAGAAAATTATTTGAAATTTTTTTTGAGTAGTCAGTCTTTGCTCTGAATAATGGAGACCTGAAATAGAAAATATACATTTTAAATTATATCAGATATTTTGTTAACCAAATGAAGCAGCAGAGACAGTATTGTTACCAACATTATTTTCACATTAAACATTTCAATCACATATAGTATAGATTTAATAAAAATAAAATAATTATATAAATGTCCTGGTAGAAGCATTTACTGATGTTTTTGAGTTTGTAGTCTTCCACTATGTGATGATTTTCTATATTGTCTAATACTTGCAGGCATTTATTTAATTCCTTTCCAGCTCATCAACTCACACTGCAATCTGTAACTTGTTAGCTATTATACTGTAATAAGCCAATTCCATATTAGTTGTGTTTCTCTGAAGAATCCTGACTTGCTACTACATATTTTGGTACCATGAAGTGGGTTGCTGTTCTAAAAAAAACTTTAAAAGATGCAAATGGCTTTAAAACTGTTTAAAATATAAAGACTGAAACAGTTAGTTTTAGGTACATGCTCAAAAAAGCCCAAGTTGCCATAAAGAAACTGTTGGTAAAAAACAAAGGGGTTAAAAGTGATTCTAGTAAGGGCTAAAAAGAGGAGGGCTAAATAGACTATACCTTAGAGATACATATATAATCAAGAGTAAAATGTTGATAGAATATGAACATTAAAGGTGCCTGGTAAAGTTTTATAAAGAATATATAAAGAATATATTTTGGTTAACAAGGAAAAGATTATAGCTGTAATAAAGTGGCAAAGAAGTGTCTACATTATCTTCTAATGTTTTGTGAAAGATGAAAATTGTAAGCACTGAAAATAGACAATTACGTGAGGAGAATTGGAAGCAAAATGTTGAAGCTGTGGCATAGGTTCTCCAAATTCTTTTGGTACAATGCTAGAGAAAGAACATGGGATAAAGAAATAATTGCTAAGCAGAAATTCTCAGAGTACCCATATTTTAAAATGTAACAAAGCATTTTCTGTAGAGCATGCCATGGGTATGGCTAGGAAATTGACAAAGAGATTATGGTTGCGAATCATGAATGTAATGTCCACTCTCAGCAGAAACCAGTAGTATTGTGTTACACTAGAAGAGATGAGATCAAACCAGCAGAGGCATGGCCAGTTGAGGACCAGGTAGGACAGAATTGGACAACAGAGCTGTTTAGCTACAAGCATGTAGCTATCTTTATAAAAAGGTAAGACTGGCTATGACAGTAACTCAATTGAAGAATAGAACGAAAAGACAAATTATTTTATTATTATTATTATTATTATTATTGATTAAGAAAATGTGACAATAATTACAGCTTACATCAATTTAAAAAATGACAATCCTGAAAAAAACAACTAAAAGATTTCTGAAAACATTGATATAAGATTGATACAATTTATGCATAAAGATCTTCTCCCCATAAAAAATAATTTATAGTATCATGGCATTCTTAAAAATGAAAAAAAGTAATTTTTGATCTGTACACTTATGGAGGAATCAAAACTTCAAAAGATCTCACCTCAAACTCATTAGGAGGATAGCTACTATCAGAAAATACACACAGAGAAAATAACAAGTGTTGGCCAGGATGTGGAGAAATTAGAACTCTTATGCACTGCTGGTGGAAGTATGAAACAGCAGCCACCAGAAAATAGCATTTTAGTTCCTTAAAAAAAATATTGTTCTAGCAATTTCACTTCTCAGCAAATACCCAAAAGAATTGAAAGAAGATTTTAAGAATATATTTGTATATCCATGGACATACGGCATTATTTATAATAGCCAAAAAGATGAAAACAACCCGTGTTTATCAACAGATAAATACATGAAAAAGTGTGCCTATATTCACAATAGAATACTATTTAGTGTTTAAAAGAATAAAGCTGTGTTATAAGTTATATATCTGAACATTGAGGATAGTATGCTAAGAGAAATAAACCAGTCCTAAAGGATGAATAGTGTATGATTCCAATTATATGAGGTACATGGAGTTGTCAAATTCATGAAAAGATAAAGTACAAAGGTGGTGTCCAGGGCCTGGGAAGAAGGAGAATGGGTAATTATTAATTGAAATAGAGTGCCAGTTTTACAAGATGAAAAGAGTTCTCAAGAAGGTGATGTACAACAATATAATTAATATATAATTAATGCCCATAAATTTTGCACTTACAACTCATTAGGATAGCAAATTTGATTTTGTGTGGTTTACCACAAGTAAATGTGCATCTCCGTGGTAAAGCATATGCTTATCATGTGCAAGTCCTTAGGTTCAATCTCCAGCATCACCAAAAAGAATAACTTTATATAAGTAACGTAAATTTAAAAATGTAGATTTAGAGCAGGCGTGGTGGCGCACACTTGTAATCCCAGCATTTGGGAGGCTGAGACCGGAGGATCCCGGTTCATGGCCAGCCTCAGCTACCTAGTGAGGCACTCCGCAACTTAGTGAGACTCGGTTTCAAAATAAAGAATAAAAAATAGGGCTGGGGGTGTAGCTCGGAGGTAGAATGCCCCTGAGTTCAATCCCCAGTACCGCAAAAAAATAAAAAAATTAAAAAAAAATGTAGATTTAGACTCTAGAATATGCATGCAACAGGAATTCAATCTCACAAGCACACATATGTTAAATTATGTACATATTTACACTTATATAATTTTATGTGTACATTTATATATATTATATATAAACATATATATATTATATATAAATGTACATACTATATATAAGCAAATTACACTTTCTGTAAAATATCCATGAAAGAGTAACAAAAGTTGGAGACGTATATAAAGACAAATAAAGCTATCATAAAACCCACAATTTGAGAATTTTTCTAGGGCTTATTCTGTTCCTACAAGTCAGTGACATTCAAAACCAGTATACTGAAGAGAACATAAAACTGAACATCTTAAGATTACTTTGGTCTCACAAACTCTTCATGACCCCCAAATGCACTTAGAATCTCAAGGGCTTCTCTCATATTGTGTGCAGGTTTCATAAAGAAAAGCTCAGGGTCCCTTGAATGGGTACTGGACCCACAAAGGGATTATTTGGGGGAACAACATGCAGCCAGATGTCATACCAGCCCGGGGCTTCCAGAGTAGACTTGCAAGCCCCTGCACAGAGAACATGAAGGCATAGTTCATGGAGACTAGATCGAAAAAACTAGTTGGATTTCAGGGCTTCCTTTGACCTAAATTCTTGTGCTGCCATCCTTACTGTCATAGAGATGCAGACTTGATATTCCTGGTGTACCACTTATATACATTTTCCTGGGACTGGCCTAGTTGTAGATCCCTTCCTGCAGGGACCCGAGTGGCAACAATCAGCCTTATCAAGACTGAGCTAATAAGCCATCTGAGGAGGAGCCTGCATGTGTGCAGGGATTTGCATGGTAATACTCAAAACATTAGAGTTGTGATTTTGTAGACTATCTCTCAAAGATAAGGATGGGGTCTATAGTCAAACAGTAGAAGCATAGACAGTCACAAGGGACATTCAGGTGGGACCTAGGATCAGCAGTCAGCCACACCCCCATCATTTTTCCAGAGATTGCTGCAGTATTATCAACAGTGGTGTCTGTAAGGTAAAATAACTCAGCAAACTATGTCACAGGTTTGGAAGGCTATAAACTCTCACTTGGTGGTGTTTGGGCACCATGAGTACCAAGGCCAGTGGCCAGCAAGGACTTATGTGATCACAATTGCTAGAAAAATAGTAGTGTCCCTGGGGTTAAAAAACTTGCCAACTTATTCTCCAGGCTCAGGATGGTATAATCTTTCCTCTGGCAGAAGTTGGATTTCAAAAGTGGGGAAGCCAGGAACCAGCAGGGTACACATGATCACAGCTGTCAGAGCAGCAACAGTGTCCCTAGGTCAATTTGGCTCAGACATCCATGCTGCAGGCTGGGAATGCTAAAATTTTAAGTGAGCAGAGTTTGGAATTGATGAGCATGGATGTCAGTAGCTGGCAGGTCTTCACATGATCTCAACCAGCAAAAAAGGTGATGATGTCCCCGAGCACCGAAGCTCAGCCAGTGGTGACACAGGCTCAGAATATCACAATCTCTGGCCATGCTGAGTTTGATTCTGGAGACGACAAAGATCATAGGCCAGTGGTCCACAGGGTTTCATGTGATTACAACCAGAAAAGCAAGTTTGGCATCCTTGTGGCATTAAATGTGAGACAGCCAGGCTGAAGGCTTGGATCATTATAGTCTGTGGCATTGCTGAGTTTGAGCCAAGAGAGCATGAAGGCTGGCAGACAGAGACTGCTGCTTGCATTCACTAAGAACTGCATCCTGTTCAAGAGATTCTGGGGGACTAAATAAAAATACAGATTAAATTAGATAGATTTGTTGAGGCAATTATACACCCCAAGCACAAGGTTTATTAAAAAGGGACAATAAAGAGACAGAGGATTCCCACACAAAGAAGAAGATACCAAAATAACAGAGATGCAAACCTAATAACCCTGAACACAAGAGAATGAAAACCAAGGCACAAATAACTCCCAAAACTCAACAACAATGGAAAGTTTTGAAAGTTAATGTAGCCAATACAGAGCTGCAGAAAATGCTACAATGTGAAATCAGAAAAGTGATTTTCTTTTTTTTTTTTTTTTGCGATACTGGGGATTGAACCCAGGTGCTTTCTACCTCTGAGCCACACCCGCAGTCCTATTTTTTATTCTTTATTATGAAACAGGGTCTCAGTGAGTTGGAGAGAGCCTCACTAAGTAGCTGAGGCTGGCCTCGAACCAGGATCCTCCTGTCTCAGTGTCCCAAGTACTGTGATTACAAGTGTGTGCCACCATCCCCAGCTCAGAGAAGTGATTTGCAATATGAACAAAGACATTGCAAATAAAAGCAGAGAAAGTTTACAAGATATTAAATAATATATTATTAAAAATGTTGAGGCCCTAAGTAAGAATCAAAAAGAAGCCCTGAGCAAAATGGAGACAATAAATGAATTATATACATCAACAGAAACCACCTCAGCCTGACTAGACCACATGGAAAAGAATCTCCCTCTTAGAAGACAACTCACTCAAAACTGACAGCAGAGTCAAAAAATATAGAGAAGACAATACAACAACATGACCATAATATTCAAGAAGTATTGGATAATATGAAACCATCTAATATGTGAATAATAAGCATTGAAGAAAATCTAGAAGCACAAGACAAGGACATTGGACACCTATTCAAAGAAATAATATCAGAGAATTTCACACACAAAAATACCTACATGGACATTCCTGTACAGGAAACATGCAGAACTCTAATAATACAAGATCAAAGAATTTGTCCATGTCACCTAACCATCAAATGACAAGCATTGAGGTCAAGGAGAGAGTCTTAGCTACATCAAAAGGAATAGGATGGGTGACATACAGGGCCAAAATTATATATAATATACTCTAAAACCCTGAAAGAAAACAACTTTGAATTAAAAATGTTATATCCAGCAAAGATATCTTTCAAAATTGATGAAATAAAAACATTTCAATACAAGCAGGAACTAAAACAATGCATGATTACCAAGTCAGTACTAGAGAAAATACTTAAAAAAGAAAATAGAAATGAATACCAGAACCAGGGAAGGGACAAATTCTACCAGATGAGCAACTAAGTTAAAGAGAAATAACATTGTATCAAACAGAAAATAAAACTCAAAATAAAAGGAAAAAAAATAACTTCTCAATAAGAACATTTAATGTCAAAGGTCTAAATTTCCTCATTAAAAGGCATAGACTGACAATGTGGATGAAAGACTATAATCCAACTATATATAGTTGTTTGCAAGAAACTATCCCTACAGGCAAATATATTCCTATATTAAATGGGAAAGAATAGGGAAAGATATTTCATTCAAATGGAAAACAAAACTAAGCAGGGCAGCCATTCTCATACTTTACAAAGCCGACTTAAAAGAAAACTCTTCAGAAGAAACAAAGTGGGTCATTTCTTATTTAAAAAACTAACAATCTAATAATAATATACAATGATAGTAAACATTTATGTCACAAATGTGGGCACACACATTTGTTTGTCCCAAAACAAACTCTTTGGGATGTTAAGACTCAGACCCTAATACAATGATATTGGGATACTTCATCAACCTCTTGAAGGTTGATTGATCCTTCAGCACTGGATCAAACTTCCAGACAAAAAATGAGTTTTATTCAGCTGTTCATGGAAGCTTTTCCAAAATAGACCATATTCTGGGCCCAAAGCAGGTACCAGAAAAAAAAATTTAAATGCACTATAATGTCTTGCATCTTTTCAGATAATTGTTATGAAAGTAAAAATCAAAAACAGGAAGAGACAAAACAATTGAATAAACACATGGAGAGTGAATGGTACAATTTTGAATGAGGACTGGATCATAGAAGAAAAAAGGAGAGAAATCGAAAAATTCCTAGAAATAAATGAAAATACAGAAATACATCAAAATCTGTGGGACACTTTGAAGACAATTTTAAGAATAAAATTTATAGCACTCAGTACTCACATAAGAAAAACAGAAAGTCACCAAATAAACAACCTAATTATATGCTGCAAGACCCCCCAAAACAGGAACAGATTAATCCCAAAGCCAGTAGAAGGCAATAAATAAATAAATAAATAAATAAATAAATAAATAAATAAATAAATAAAAATAGCAGAAATCAATGGAATAGAGAAAAATTACATAAAACCCCACATGCTAGCTCTTTGAAAAGATAAACAGTATTGATAAAACCTTAGCCAACCTAACCAAAAAAAGTGGAAATTAACAAATAATAATAAAATAAGAGATGAAAAGAAAGATACCAAAACACACAGTGGGGAAATTCAGAGGAACTTCCACAACTGCTTTGAAAATGTGTGCTCCTAAAAACTGGAAAATACAGAAGTAATTGAAAAATATCTACAAAAATACAACCTATCAAAATTGAACCAAGAGAATTTAGAAAACATAAACCAACCAATAGCAACCAAAGAGATAGAAACAGCAATAAATAGTCTTTCATAAAAAAAAAAAAAAGTCCAGGTCAAGACATTCCCAGGTGAATTTTACAAAACCTTTAGAGAAGAACTAAACCAAATCTTTCACAAAGCATTTCATGAAATAAAAAAACATAGAATTCGTCCAAACTCCTTACATGAAGCCAATCTAATCATAATACTAAAACGAATAATGATATCTTAAGAAAATAAAATTGAAGACTAATATTCTTGATGAACATAGATGCAAAATTCCAAACAAAATACTAATAACACATATTCAAAGCAATATCAAGAAAATTATACACCAGGATTAAGTTTCATTCCAGGGATACAAGGCTGGTTCAATGCATGTCATTCACCACATAAATAGAACAGAAGACAAAAATTCACAGGATCATCTCAACAAATACTAAAAAATATTCAAGAAAATATAAAAACTATTCATGCTGAAAATGCTACAAAAAATTGAAATAGAAGGGTGTACCTCAACATCATGAAATCAATATACAATAGAATCAAAGCTAGCATCATATTGGATGGGAAAAACTATGGGAATTCTCTTCATATCAGGAACAAGACAAGGATGCACATATCACCACTTCTTTTCAAAATAGTACCTTAGACTCTTGGCAGAGCAATAAGGACAGAGAAGTAAGTAAAAAGAACAATTCAGAAAAGAAGAACTAAATCTATAAGAACTAACTCTATTTGCAGATGACATGATTCTATACTAAGAATACCCAGAAACTCATTCATAAGACTTCTAGATATTAAACTGATAAGAACAGATACTTCACTTGATCTTAGACAAAAGGATGAGAGGTATGAGGAAATCATCATTAGGAATCATAAAAATGCAAATCAAAACTACCTGGAAATTTCACCTAGTCCCAATAAGAATGGCAATCATCAAAAACACAAACAACAACAAATGCTGGCAAGGGTGTGGAGAAGTGGGAACCCTAATACATTGTTGGCAGGACTGCAGATTAGTGCAACCACTTTGGAAAACAGTATAAAGGACCCTCAGATGAATGGGAATGAACTTACCATATGATCCAGCAATACCATTTCTGGGTGTCTACCCAAAAGAATGGAAACCAAACTATCAAACCAATGCATGTGTATCTATGTTTATAGCTGCACAATTCACAATTGCCAAACTATGGAATCAGTCAAGATGTCCATCAACAGATGAATGGATTACAAAGCTATGGGATATATACACAGTGGAATTTTATATTAGGTGAGATTAGTCATTCACAAAAAGTACAAAATCATATGCTCTCCCTAATATGCAGAAGTTAGGGAGAAAATGGGGCCTAAGAGGGACTCCAGACGAAGAAGGAGAAATTTTAAATGAGCAAAGAAATTGACTTAACTGAAGGGGATGGGGGGGGACACCCTAATGCACATGATGTTCTTTCACAAACATATCAAAATCAATCACTAAATTGAACCTGAGGAGGGAGGGCAAGAGAGTGGGGTGGGAATTGGGGAAGGGTTAAATGAGAAACGTGTGCATGTATCCCTTTACCAGCTTGTACCTAACAAGGATGCATGAATACAATGCACCAATTAAAAAAATAAAATAAAATATAAAAAACAAAACTCCTAAATCTGGTTAACAAATTGAGCAAAGTAGCAGGATATAAACTCAATCTATAAATAAATAACTCTTCTATATGACAACCATGAATTCACTGAAATAGAAATCCACAAAATTCCATTCATAGTAACTTAAAAAACAATAAAGTAGGAATAAATATAACCAAGGAAGTAAAAGACCTCTACAATGAAAATTATGAAACACTAAAGGAAGAAAGTAAAAAAGATCTTAGAAAATGGAAAGATTTCCATTTTCTTCTATAGACAGAGTAAATATTATCAAAATGGCCATTCTACAAAAAGTGACCTATAGATTCAATGTGGATTAATTCCCTATAAAAACCAGTGTTATTGGTATTTTCATATCAATACAGATTCAATCCATATCAAAATATCAATGCCATTCTTCACACAGCTAGAAAAATAATACTAAATTTCTAATGGAAAAACAAAATATAGGCAATACAATGTTCAACAATGAGAAACACACAGGAAGTATAACAATATCTGACTTCTTATACTACAGAGCTATAGTAATAAAAACAGCATGGTATTGGCACAAAAACACACACATAGACCAATGGAATAGAATGAAGATATAGAAACAAATCTAAACACCTATAACCAACTGATTTTTTACAAAGGTGCCAAAACATATATTGGAGAAAGGGCAGTATTTTCAAAAGTGATGTTGAATAAACTCTTTATTCATTTATACAAAAATGGAATTAAATATCAACCTCTTGCCCTCCACAAGAGTCAACAAAATATGAAGAGACCTCTAAATTAGACCAGAGACTTTGAAATTCCATAGGTCCAAGACTCTAACACATAGAGACTTATAGAAACATCTTCATTAAGGTCCTCAAAGCTCAAGAAATTAAAATAAGTATTAATAACTGTCATGGCATTAAACTAAAAGCTTTCTCTTCAACAAATAAATTATCTAGTCTAAAGAAAGAACCTGCAGAATGGGAGATCTTTCCATTTACTTTTCTGATGGGGGGGACTAATATCCAGAATATACAAAGAATTTAAAAGACTTAACACTCAAAAAATATTAAACCCAATCAAGAAATGGGCAGTTGGACTACATAGACACTTCAGAAAAGAAGAAATACAATAGCCTATATATATATAGGATTCCATCTAACTCCAATTAGAATGGCAATCACCAAAAAGTCAAGAGAATGGTGAGAATGTTGAGTAATAGGAACTCTTCTACACTGTTGATCAGATTGCAAATTAGTGCAACCACTATGAAGATCAGTGTTGAGATTCCTCTGAACACTGAAAATATCCACCATGTGATTTAGTTATACCACTCCTGGGTATCTTTCCAAAGGTGCTGAAATCAGAATATTATATTGATACATGCATATCCATGTTTATAACACAATTTATGAGTCAAATTATTATCAATTATAAAGTTATGCTGTATGAACACAATGGAAGCAAAAAAAATTATGTGATTTGCAGGAAAATGATGGACCTGGAGAACATTATGTTAAGTAATATTAGTCAGTCACAGAAAGTGGAAGCTCATATGTTTTCTCTCACATGAGGAAGCTAGGTAGTAACTGGGATGCAAAAGGTACTTCAGATAATGGAAGACAAACTCCAGTGGAAAATGAGAGGTAGTCTAGGGGAGAGGGAGGGTAGTTAATGAAGGAAACACTTCCATTGGCATTTTGTACATAGGTGAGAATACCAATGCTAATCTCAATATTGTGTATGAGGAAGGGGAGGGAGCTGGGAGGAAGCCCAACACGTGTTGTGTTCATATGTCACTATCACTCTGAATTACAGAGTAATTATGTGAGACTACAGTGCAATGAATATAGATGGATGATGATGATGACGAATCTCCAAACAAATTTACACTGTGTAATTTTTTAAGAATTCCACAAATAATATAAATCCATGTTTGTTATCATCAGTTGTTTTGTGATCTTGCTTTAATCTTGTAACTTTTTCTATTATAAGCTTTTTTCTTAATCATAGAGGTGTTTATTCCCAAACTTATTACAATACTATCTAAAGAGGAAAATATCTAAAGAGGAAAATGTGTTTTTATTAAAAATGTAGTCTTTTTATTTAATATTCTACAATACAATTTAAGAGAAATAATTCTCCTTTTCTTTATAATTATTTTAATGTGCTTTTATTGGTGCATTATCATATCATAGCATAATGCAACAAGCTTTTTAATTAATAAAACTCTAAAGACACCAACCACTTTTAGTCTTATGTCCATCATCAATGCTTCCAAAATCTCCAGGCTTCTTTTCACAAAGAGGAGGGGAATATCCCTCTTCACAGTGACAATGATCAAAATTGTTGCAAATCTGAAGTAATAGAAAATAGAATAATTTTTATGAAGATGGCTATTGATAGAGACTGACAGTATATACTTATTTCAAGTAGTATCTCATTATAGAGAATTACTCTTAGAGAAAGTCATCAAATTTTCCCTTGCAATTGTTCATACTTTAGGAAAGTACATCTAGTTCTAATATAACAAAGATTACTGATGCTATTTTAAAATAGGAATAGTTGAGACAATTCAAAGTGAGCAATTTAAATTAACGGGCTCAGTGTGGTAATTAGGTTGGTTGCCAAGCCAATTCCTTTTTTGTTTCAATTCTTTCAACTCTGCTTCAAGCCTAATCCAAATCCTTGTGATTACCAACAACATTCTAGGAATTATCATCCACTTGCTAGCTCCCCAGGAGAGAACAGACTCTACATATACTAGTAAGTCTTGCAATAAAATTTTAATGGCATTTTGTCCCAATTTTGAGCTTCTCTCATTAAAAGTAAGATAGGTTTTGTTATAGGATTACACAAGCACATCCACTATATATATTTACCAAACATTTTATACATCTAGGATCATCTTAAATGTCTCCCCTTTATTTTCCTTATATCTTCACAGTTTGGGAAGTTTCTTAATAAGACAGAATTGAAGCTATAAATGATAAATTATGAAATGATATATTGTGGAATAAAATAACCAAAACTCATTCAAGTAATTTTAATCCATGTATTACTTACTGAATGTCTAAAAGCATTCTGCTTTAAATGAACACTTCAGTTACTTACCCCATGGCCACTGCAATGTGTTTCAACATTGCAAACAGAATCATCTTTAAGGAATCGAACTTCTTTACAACCCATTCTGTAACAATACTAAGTCAAAGCAAAAAGAAGCAAAAATTAGTCAATCAGATTGTGTGCATGAATAATTCATGAGAAAAATTGAATTAAATACAGCAATTTATACTACTCATAACTGGCATAAAAATTCATGAGTTTAGTGTTAGAGAAATAACAATTATGACTCAGTTGACATATATAAAGAGTTTGCTATTTCATTTTCTTACCATTAGCATTAGAAGTCCTCCTAGAAAGACAAATTCCTGTAAAAATAATTTGATAATCCCTTTAACTTAATAATATCTGAGGAGCATTTAAAAAATACTTATACCTGGGCTCCACCATAGATCATTATATCAAAAATTTGTGGGCAGAGTTTAGGCAATTCTTATCAGCAGTGAGTGTTTAGAACTATTGAGTAGGAGTGGGAGGTCTTAAACTCATGAACAACAAGAGAGTTGACTGTTTAATGTGAAAAAATGAGAGGAAACAGGGGCCTACCAGAAGTTACTGAAGGTAACAGAACAATGAGAAACATGCAGTGGAGAAATTGCTGAAAAGCCTAAGAAATGGAATACTTAATGTGTGGATTTAGATTATTCTAATACATGGAGTAAATTTATGTGATCCTAATTATATAAAAACATTCAGCACATTTTGTACTTTTTGAGAAGGTTTTGTATTTTGTATTTTTGTCATTGGGTCATAGTAACAAGAGAGTCAGGACTCTGGGATAGAGGTTTGAGGATTTATCACTGAGAATGGAAGCGGAAGGGAGGCCCAAGTTGGCTTTGTATTCCTTATACTTTCACATGGGCAGGTTGTGACAGAAACTTTGTTTTTACACTTGTAAATTGTGTTAAGCAAGCACAGCTAGAAACTTGTTTAAAAAATTGTTAGTTTAACTTTATATGCTATCTCTTGGATAACAGTTACAATGACTAGAAACTTGTTTAAAAAATTGTTAGTTTAACTTTATATGCTATCTCTTGGATAACAGTTACAATGATTAATTAAAATATTAAAACATTATTGATGTAATACTCATTTATAGACTATCATAAGTTTCTTTTTTTTTTTTTTTTGCGGTCCCGGGGATTGAACTCAGGGACATTCTACCTCCAAGCTACACCCCCAGCCCAATTTTTTATTCTTTATTTTGAAACTGGTTCTCGCTAAGTTGTGGAGTGCCTCACTAGGTAGGATTAGTATAATATGCATTATGTTACAGCAAGATATAATACCCTAGTAACAATGTTTAATTGAGTTAAAATAATCATTTTAACTAAAATAATCATTTACTAATCAGAAAAAAATAATCCACCATATAAAGTAAAAATCAGTACAAATTTGGGGTTCCAACTGAAACAATGAATACAGTCCTAACATTACTATTGCAAAAACAAAGCAAAATGTTTGGTCATAAAACTGTCATTTATATAAGATCTTCAAATCTTATCTGAAAATTTACCCATTAGTAGTGTATGAAAAATTATTTAAGAATATAAAAAATGATCTATAAAGTTGTTTAAAAACAATGCTTCTATTAAAAATAGGTATTTAAAACATTTGTAACAACTACTGTTGGAATAGAAAATATAACTAAATAGAGAAAATGGAGAACTAAATATTTTTGCAGTATCATATTTAACCTTCTGTAAGAGGGCAATCTTTTTTTTTTTTTTGCGGTACTGGGGATTGAACTCAGGGGCATTCTACCTCCGAGCTATACCCCCAGACCTATTTTTTTTATTCTTTATTTTGAAACCGGGTCTCACTAAGTTGCGGAGGGCCTCACTAGGTAGCTGAGGTTGGCCACGAACCCGGATCCTCCAGTCTCAGCCTCCCGAATGCTGGGATTACAAGCGTGCGCCACCACACCCGGCCAAGAGGGCAATCTAAAGGTTAATTATCTATGAAATTAATTTTGCTTAACTTGCTAGTTACAAAGGATAAGAGCCCAGACTTTGTGAAATTATTTGATAACATGTAGAATTTGTTTAGGAGAAATATAACTTATTTTTACACAGTTGGAAAAATACCTTCCAAATTATAGTTTTATTTTTCTATTAGACATTAACAGGTTTTGTGTGGAACCCAGCAATTGAATTCCAACATTTTTTTCCAAGCCCTTCTAAATATATAGTTCTTATACAGTTCTTCAAAAGCTCTTTTAGTCAGTTTCAACAACTTGCTCCCTCATTAATGGCCTAAATAATACTTTAACTTCTGTTGAGTGTATATAAATGTCATTTTTCAGACTTTTCACTCCTCATTGTGATTTTTAAGTTAAACATGCTTGCCCCAAAATGTTCTTCTTTGGCTACTTAAGATCAATGTATGTCTATTTTAGGCTTATTGTGTTATTCCTATGTGGCTCCAGAAATTTAACTAAGGTGATACTCTGTTTTTCTGTGTTTTTTCTTCATATTATTTTTGTGGTTTTGCTATGTTTTTGTTCCTTATTCTTGACCATGTCAATTAGGCTATGGTCAACATGCATGTGTGAAAGGACATATTTACATAAATATACACATATATGCACAGACATAGAAAAAGTTATTGGTTTGTATGATATAGAGCAGGAAAACTTTTGGGATGCATTAGTGTGCTTTTTCATTTTTGCCATATTAAAAAGACATAAAAATGATTGTGGTTGTAAGGAATTGATACACACACACACACACACACACACACACACACACACACACACATTTTTAGACTAGTACCTCTTAGTTCTCTCTGAAACAGAAGTTTTTTAAATTAGAAATTAAGTGAGACAAGGCAAACTCAAAAAATCAAGGGTCATATTTTTCTTGCATATGTGAATGTTAGAGAGAAAACAGAAAGGGACTTCATGAAAATGGAGAGACCAGTAGAATAGTTGAAGGAAATTGGAAGGAAGAGATGAGCAAGGGTGAAAAGAGGCTTGAGGAGGGCAACAGACCAAATAATGTTATGTTCATTCATGAATATAACACTACCAATCACTGTACCATGTATGGAGGAAGGAAAGAGGAGTGGATGAGGTGCTGAGGGAAACAAAACAAGAGACATTGTGTTTATGTACAAATGTACCATTTTGAATCTCACTATGATGTATAATTACAATGTACTAAAACATTTTTATAAGGAAATTATAATTAATATTATTTGGACTCTACTAGCAGCAATAATGTCAGAGGATAATTTCTTAGTTCATGAAAGCACTGTCCCAATTCTAAAGTCACTAATCAAAGCCAATTAAATCTTTAAATTTTGTATTTAATAGTAAATATTTGTTTATTTTTATATTTCTGGTATATTTTGTTTATATGTTATATTTATTTAATATTTCTGGCATATGAGAAATACACCCATCTTTTCTTTGTTTCTTGATCTATTCCTATTCTCATTGTAGTAACTATGCTCCTGTAAACTGAAACACTTTAAAACTAGTTATTTATTCTAATACTTCAAAATTCAGAAACAGCATTTGTATAATTTCATTACTTTCCTTGGCATTGCAATTATTTACATAAGCTCAAAATAACTTTTTGAGGACTTCTATTTCTATTCTAAACTAACAGATTTCAAAATTATTCTTCCTCTGTAAATTACTGAAAACTGAGGAAAATATTAGAAATGTGGAATTAAAAATATTAGAAATGTGGAATCAGAAAAGCTTAGCTATTTTGCTGACTGAAGGAGATAGAGAATGGAGCATGCAAAGAATAAAAAATAGCAATGTGGAAATTTATTTGAAAGACTATTCTATGGAAGGAAGTAACACTGAGTGAATATTCTGTAAATTATTATAAGGATCAATATATTATTTTTGCTTAATACAGTCCACGTTTGTTCAGAGAAAACACTTTCAACATTGAACAAAAACAACTTGTAGAAAAATAATTACCAAGCATCGATAAAAAGAACAATCCTTAATCACATGGTTTGAAATAATTCAAGTTCCTACTAGCCCAAAGACAAATTTTACAAAAGACATCCAGAATAGACCAAAGAATGCAGAAGGCATCTAGTAGAGACCGAAGAATGACAATAAATTAAAAAGATGACAAATTAGTCAACAATTTACTTTACTCTATACCCTAAAAATTGACTCTATTTCCTCATAGGAACTTAAAGTTTTTTAAACTTTTTAAACAGCTTTTAAAAGAATGAAATTAATATAACATTTAACTAATTATAAAAGCACAATTCTCTTTGAGCAAAAAATAGTTCAACAATGGTGAATTTATCAAGTTAAGCATACAATAAAAGCAACTAAAAATATGAAAAGAAAAGAAAGTGTGGCCATACTATGTGAAAAATCAGCCAATAGAACCAAAATTACCAGTGTTAAGGTTGATGGAGGGATATCAAAGAGATGGTTCATGAGAAATGATGAATGCTTTGTTCCCTTACAAAAAAGTCCAAAAATATATTAAATAAGTACAATAAGGCTAGAGAAACTGAATATATTAAATAAGTACAATAAGGCTAGGAGATTACTGAAGTGCAACAAGAATCATAGGAATCCACTAGATCACAGAAATTCTGGTTGGCCATAGAGGAAAGAAACAGCCTGTATTAACCCTCAACACCACAGTAGTCAAGATTATATCAGAACCAGGAGGGAACTGTGCAAGTGGAGAAAGAGTAAGCAGAACACCCCCAGTACTGATGGTCACTGCCCCGCAGCATACACCTATAGTATTTTCTACCTGAGAATTCTTCAGAACTTGTAAGTCCTGAGCACAGTTTACAGATTTGCCTACAGTTCATATGACTTCATTGCTCTATAGAGAAGGAGCCCACACTGATCCATTTCCATATCTCAATACCCAAGTTGCCATTGCATGGTGAGATCTTGAAACCACACCACAACCACAATGGAGTATACTCTACTCTGGGTACAGTATCTACTTTATCTATCTGCCCTTGGGATTCCAACATTACTCTGTCATATACACACAGCTGGCTGTAGTGCTATACCCTCACTGATCAGAGCTTGGGTTAAGGAGGACAGCCTAGTCCCTGAGTCTACATAGCACTTAATATCCCAAGAAACAAGCAGTTCCACACAGTGAGAGAGCTGAATCCAATACAGTGATCCTACCACACACACACACACACACACACACACACACACACACACACACACTTGGCTTGGTAATAAACCTAACACCCCCTTACTTAGCAAAGATGCCATGTAACAAGTACACCTGCCATGCAACATGCCCCAGCAATGTGGGAATAAGCCTTTCACTACACCCTCCAAGACCACCCCCCAATAAGAAAGAACTGCAGTATGAAAAACAATCTGAGCTTTAGAATCTGCACAGCATCCTGCCCCAGTTAAGACATGCCAATGCTAACACAAAATGCTGAACTTTTGTCATCAAGGAACTCTCGGGCATGGCTAACATTAGTAAATGCTAAAGAAATTGGATTAATACTATATTAATTCATGCAGAATCAAAGTCAATGCACCTTACCCAAATAACACCTCGCTGCAGAAAAAATATTACAAAATTCTATGAATGAGAATCTAAAATTGGTAAAGGCAAATGTTCCACCAGAAGCATAGATATCAATTTAGAGACACAAGAATCAAGAAAAAAGGAAAACAACTGAGCTATATATAAGGGAGTCAGAATATTGCTCACAAGAAACTGTGCAGGTCAGGAGAGAATATACAAAAAGTGCTGAGTGAAAAAAAAAGTCAACCAAGAATTATAATTATAGCAAGTGAAGCTATCCTTCAGAATGAAGGAGAAGCATATTCATTCCCAGAGAAGGTAAAACTAAAAAAAAAAAAAAAAAAAAAAAAAGTTCATCACCACTGAACAGTTTGACAAAAAGTGCTTAAGAAAGTAGATGATTTAGACCTGGGCGTGGTGGCGCACGCTTGTAATCCCAGCATTTGGGAGGCTGAGACCGGAGGATCCGGGTTCGCCGCCAGCCTCAGCTACTTAGTGAGGCAATCTGCAACTTAGTGAGACCCTGTTTCAAAATAAAGACTAAAAAAATAGGGCTGGGGGTATAGCTCAAAGGTAGAATGCCCCTGAATTCAATCCCCAGTACCGCAAAAAAAAAAAAAAAAAAAAAAAAAGAAGATGATTTAGAAAGAGGAAGATGATACTTAGAATCAATAAAACATAAAAGTAAAAAATGTTTTGTTAGAGGTAAATTTATCATCTAATTTGGACCATTTCATTATTTTAATGGCTCATCTATAAATATTTTAAATCTTTAGTGTGTAGTTTAATAGTCAAATGGGTCAAAAATAATGATAGTAACAAGTTGATAAGACACACATACTATAAAAAGATGTAGCTTGAGATAGCATAAATATAATTAAGAAATGTAATATCCTAGAACACTTATATATAGCAGATGCACCAATGAAAAAGAGAAAGGTATCAAAATTTAGCACTACAAAAAGCACCAAACCACCAAGGTAATCAACAGAAGAGAAAGAAAAAGAACAATAACAAAAAACTAACAAAACATAAGAAAATAATAAACAAAATGTCAAGAGTAAGTCTTTGACTATCAATAATAATCTTGAATGTAAATGGATTAAATTCTCTAAATATATAACATGGATAAATAGACAAAAATTAAGTTGTGACCAGTCATGTGCCACATTTCAGACAACAATCGATGACATATATTATTGTGGTCTCATGAGATTTTAATGGGCTGAAAAACTCCTATTGCTTAGTAACTTGTAACCACATTAATATTATAGCACTGCACATTATTCACATCTGTCATGATTCTGGCATAAGCACATCAACTGCACTGCCAGTTGTACAATAGCATACCATGTAAGATTTGTAGAGTACGTAATACCTAATGATATAAAACTGTGTTAATGGTTTATATATTTGTCATGCTATATTTTTTATCATTATTTTAAACAGTACTACACTGTTTTTAAAAAGGTTAATGTGAACTATATGTTGTGTTTCACTGACAACAGGCTCATACATTTCATATTTACCATGCGTCCTAGTTACAACAAGCAGTCACGTGAAGTGATTGACCTTTACCATCTAAGTCTGTGTAGATACATTTCATGATGCTTGCACAATGATGAAATCACCAAACATTCATTTCTTAGAATATGTCTCCATTAGTAAAAGATGCATGACAATATATGCTGCTTAAAAGAGAAATGTCTCCTCTGTATATATGCAAACAAGTGAAGAAATAAAAAGGTATTCCATGCAAATGGAAATAAAAAAGCAAGCAGTAAAAAGAGGAAAAGATACTTTTCTTTCTAAGCTTTAAGTAAAAATAAATCTGACCATTTTCACAAAAAAGCAAGCAGTAATAGCTACATTTATATAAGATAAAGTATATTTTAAGTAAAAAACTAATAATAAATTTAAAAATATTGTATGATGACAAGGCAGTTAATTCATGAAAACATGAGAGCATGTAAATTAACAAAGCAAATATTAATGGATCTAAAGGGAGAAAACAACCATTATATGTAATGGTATGGGACTTTAGAACCCCACTCTTAGCAATACAGATATCATCCAATTAAAAAAATTAACACAGGAACCAGACAAACCACACAGAAAATTCCATCCAACTAACAGATTATATATTTTTCTCAAAAGCACATGGAACATTCTTTAGGATAGAGCTTATCAAAATATAGTCTTAGCCAATTTAAGAAGATTAGTCATATAAAATATATTTTTCTGGAGACTTCCGGGAAGATGGCGACGGAGTGAGACACATCTCAAAAGGTGCTGTGAGCTCAATTCAAATCAGCCGTAGAAGCAGCTTTTTGACAGAAGAAAAAAAAAGCAACAAAAAGGTAAAAACATTACTAAAACTGAAATACAGCTGATCAGAATCTGAAAGGCCAACCAGGGACAGCAAAGAAGCCCGTCTGTGAGGCTGTGGTGCCATGCCTCTGAGTGGCGGCTGCTACTGAGCCAGCCCCCAGAGTAGGGTCTACTAACAAAGAAATATATAACAATCCTCTGAATCCCCACCGACCAGAGGTGGAGTGAGAGACTCCTGAGCTCCTCATCCTAGCCAGGCTGTATATCGAGGCAACTTGGACAGAGACTGAAACACGTCGTATGACCAGCATAAGCCCACGCAGGGCCATCCCAGCTCATCTCTCCCTACGGAGTCAGCGCAGAGATAACTGCACTGCAGAGCTTTAATCAAAACTGCTGCAGGAGGAGCTTATTGATGGAAGGGAAGACAAGCAAAGCAGCAGAAAAGTAAGTAAAGCAACAGGGGCAGTTGGTTGGAATCTAGAGAGCAGACCAGGGAGAATGGGGAGCCGGCACATGCACAGCAATATCAGCCGCCATCTTGTCTGCCGCACACAGCAGCAGGAATCTACCCAAAAGATATGCAGAGGCCAAATCAGGTCTGTTCTTACAAACTTGCAGGGATTTTTATTTTGCTTCTTGATGTTTCTTGTTTTCTGGGTTTTTTGCTTTGTTTTGTTTTGTTTTTACTCTGTTTTCACTTTGCATTGCTTCAATCTATGTATGTTTGTTCGGAGGATTGGTTGCTTTGTTAGCTTTTGCTAGACCCTAGAAGTCAACACCTGAAACCCACGAAAGACACCAATAGAGCAGGCAGAAGAAGTACCAGGGTAATTGCAACTCAGTACAAGATAACATTCACAGAGAGAAAATAAAAATACAAACCTAGAAATTCAGAGAGAGCATGCAAGAGCAGCAAAGTTATAAATTTAAGAACAGGGAAACCATGGGAAGGAGAAATACCAAAGAAACAATGAGTCAACACAACCCCACAATAACAGATCAACAACACTGAATGGCAGAGCTTACCAGAAGGATAATTCAGATCTTTAATAATAGGAACAATACAAAACTTCCAGAAAGAATGCAGAGAGAGCTGGAAATAAATAAAGGAACAAATAAACAAAGAATCTGACACCCTGAGCAGGAATCATAAAGAAGCATTGAGGCTTCTGAAAGATGCAATAATAGAAGTGAAGGCATCAATACAAACTATAAATAATAGATTAGACCACATGGAAAACAGAATATCACTCCTAGAAGATGACCATTCCATTATACATAATCTAGAAAAAAAAATTCGACAGTATGAATCCGACATCGATGAGATCTGGGCCAATTTTAAAAGAGCTAACTTAAGAATAATAGGCATAGAAGAGGGATTAGAAGTTGAAACTAATGGAATAAACAACCTTTTCAAAGAAGTAATATCGGAGAATTTTCCAAACATAGAAAGAGAAGGTGACACACAGGTGCAGGAAACATATAGAACCCCCTTCAGACAAGACAAAGAAGAGGTTCACCATGCCACATAATAATCAAGAAGACTAATGTAGAAGGTAAGGACAGAATTCTAAAGGCAAAAAAAGTAAAAGGCTAAGTGACATTTAGAGGCAAACCAATTAGAATCACTCCAGAACTCCCAAACCAAGTCATGAAAGCCAGGAGGGGCGGGAGTAACATATTCCAAACTTTGAAAGAAAATAACTTGCAGTCAAGATTCTCCTACCCAGCAAAACTCTCTCTTAAAATTGACGGGGATATAAAAACCTTCCACATCATTAGCAATCAGAGAGATGCAAATCAAAACTACTCTGAGATTTCACCTAACTCCAATCAGAATGGCAACTATCAAGAACACAAACAACAACAAATGCTGGTGAGGGTGTGGAGAAGTGGGAAACCTAATACATTGTTGGTGGGATTGCAAATTAGTGCAACCACTTTGGAAAACAGTATGGAGGATCCTCAGAAAAATGGGAATGATCCTACCATATGATCCAGCAATATCTCTTCTGTGTATCTACCCCAAAGAACAGAAACCAAACTATCAGACCAATGCATGTGTATCTATGTTTATAGCTGCACAGTTTACAATTGCCAAACTACGGAACCAGCCAAGATGTCCATCAACAGATGAATGGATTACAAAACTATGGGATATGTACACAATGGAATTTTACTCAGCCATAAAGAAGAACAAAATCATGTTATTTGCAAGGAAATGGATGGGACTGGAAAACATTGTTAAGTGAGATTAGTCACAAAAAGTTAAAAAATTGAATGCTCTCCCTAATATGTGGAAGCTAGGGAGAAAACGGGACTAAGAGGGATTCCAGATGAAGAAGGAGAATCCTTAGGTGAACAAAGAATTTGATTTAATGGAAAGTGATGGGGGGAAGGGGGACACCATAATGAACATGATGTACTTTCATGAACACATCTAAGTCAATCACTAAACTGACCTTGAGAAAAAGGGAGGAGGAGGGAGTGGGGCAGGAATTGTGGAAGGATTAAATGAGAAATGTGGGCATGGATGTCTTTACCTGTACTAGCTTGTACCTAACAAAGATGTATGATTACAATGCACCAAATAAGGGAAGATGGAAAAAAAAAAAGGATTTTTTTAAAGTTACACCAGGAGATTTTTGATCTATGTAATTGGGAGCCCATCTCTATTAAAGTGGCAGAAACAGCTAAGACATTGTAGATCGGCTTCAATCCTTGGTGCCTACCTGGCCCTCGTTTACCTCCTTGCTGGGAGGAGTTATCGGATTAGCAGCAATAGTCATTCTAGGCTAATGCATTCTACCACTCGTTGTACACCTTGTGATCAATGCCTATGTTAGTATACCAGCAGATTTACATGGAATAAAAATGCAAGCACTACCTCTCACAGGGCCTGGTAGTCAATGACGGGTTCGATTTTCTCAGGGCAATATCAACCTAAGACAGGGCTTGTCGAATGACTCATCCAGACCCCATGACAGGTAAGATTAAGCACCTTGAAGGAAACGACCTAAGACAGGCACAGTCCTTCATGCTTTTTAAAATAAAAACGGGGGAGTTGTGTGAGCCCAGCTGGGCCCTCTCCCCCCTGGCAGTTGCTATCTGCATATATGAGTAATTATACTGACTCTTCTGCTATGGCTACATTGGTGTCTCAAAGTCTGTAGATTGTTCCTAAGATGCGTAGATGAAAGACCCTCCCACTTCTTAGAAAGTAAATATATGACCCTAAAGGATTATGGTTTTATGACTCTGGAAAGTTTGCTTTACCAGGCTATGTTAAGAATGTGGGCTATATGTGTAAAATGAAGAAGTGGTGCTATTTGTGTTCTGACAATGATTGATATGTTATAAATGTCTATGTAACCCTGTTGTACTCAAGAAACATAAAAATCTGTGCTGAAAAAAATATATATTTTTTTCTACCATATAGGTACACAATTAGAAATAAATAACAGAAAGTATCATGGGAAATTCACAAATATATGGAAATTAATTTACAACTAAACAGTGGGTCAAAGAATAAATTAAAAAGGAAAAAATGTGTAAATCTTGGCATCAATGATAATGGACACAGATTATATTAAAACAAAGAATTATCAAAAGTAGCTTGAATAAGTAAGGTTACAGCAATAAAGACCTATATCAAAAAAGAGAAAGATCTCAAATTACCACCCTAATATTATACCTTAAAAATAAAAACAACAATTCAAGCACAAAGTTAGTAGAAGAACGGAAGTGAATATAAGGATAAATATAAGTAAAACATAAACTAGAAAAACCACCAAAATTGAAGTTAAGAGTTACTTTTCTGAGAAGATAAAGAATATACATCCTAAATCATTTCCCACTATCATTTCTTGAAAAACAGAGATCATTAGTATTTCAGTCAACATTCTCACTGCTCTGACAAAAATACTTGATGACAACAACTTAGAGGAAAGGATATTTACTTGCTCACAATTCTGGATATTTTAGTGTTTTTCATGCATGCTAGATGAGATTACATATGAAAGCTTAGAGCATGATGGCAGAATCAGAGTGAGAAAAGCAAAAAAGTTCTGCTCTCACATCATGAAGATTGGACACACACACACACACATATGAGAGAGAGAGAGAGAGAGAGAGAGAGAGAGAGAGAGAGAGAGAGAGAGAGAGAGAAAAGAAGAAGAAGAAGAAGAAGAAGAAGAAGAAGAAGAAGAAGAAGAAGAGAAGAGAGTCCATATTTAGTCCTCAAGGGCAAATCCTCAAGAACCACTCTCCTCAGCAACAAAGCCCACCACCATCATGGCTGCCTTGTCTACATAAGGTATGGGGAGCATTCTAAGCCCAAACCATAATAATTAGATATAAATTTCATAATGAATGTTAATCTTTTTTCTGTTAAACTACCATTTTTATGTGCAGATACCATATTCTTTCTTTCTATTTTGGTACTAAGGATTGAACTTGGTGCATTCTACTTCCAAGCTACACTCCCAGACCTATTTTCCATTTTGAATCAGGGTCTCACTAAGTTGCCAAGTTGTTTTTGTTTTTGGTACAGAAAATTAAAGTCAGGGATCTTCTAACTACAGGTTACATATCAACCTAACCCTTTATATGTTGAAAAAGGGTCTTATAAGTTGCAGAGGGCATCATTACATTTTTGAGGCTGGTCTGGAACTTTCAATCCTCCTATTTCAGACTCCAAACTACTAGGATGATCAGACTTAAAAGCTTTCTTAGTCATCAGCTCTGAGATCACCTCAGTCCAGCTTTGGAGGGGCACAAACTTCCCAAGTGGAAATTTCTTTGCACACAAGTTTCCTAGGACCAAATGGGACCAATAAGAAGGGACCTCAACAACTCTCTTGTTTACCTTTGCTTTCCCTGATTCAGCTATGACTACCTTGTTTTTCCCTGACCCATCCCATAACTGCTTTTCTATCTCATGTGATTAATTATTTTTACAATGTTTTGGTTAAGACTCTCAATAAATGAAAGACATTGGTGGAAGATGAGATCTCTGTCTCCTCCAAAGCTACCCTATACCTCTAATAATTCTGACTCCCTATCATTCATGTGAGAGACTTCTAATCTCACCACAACATCAAAAACATCCACAACAAATACCACCCAATGTGGTTATGGCAAACTGGAGCTTTGCTTTTGGTGAGTTTCTCACATATCCTCAGCTGCCAAGGTTGCAACCAGCCTGGAAGGGGAATTTTCAGTTTATTAGAATATGGGAAATAATTCATCTCATATGCACTGTTTGCTTAGACAGAAGATAAAGATGTCTTTTGTTTTCTTCTCTACTTGGGCTCTTATTAGGACTTGCTTGGAACATTTTCAAGAAATGCAGGCTTTTCCTCTGGTTGCTGGGGAGGCTTCTCAGCCTGGGATACCCTGTGCAGCCTTTGATCCCACTTAATCAGCTATGGGAAAATCAAAAGTAAAAATAATGATTCCTTTCCTTCTACATCTGCTAAATTGTCTCCTAACAATCCTTTCAAAAATGATTTAACCCTCTGTATTCCATTATGTGTGGCTCTTAATAAGGGTCTGGATAAAGGTTAAGATGATAAAGATACTATCTTCCAACAGATAACATCTGTCATACCCTATTATTCAAGGTCTTAATCCAAATAATCCACAGCAAGTCTTAAGAAAACATGTTCCTTTTGATTTAAAATTGTTATAAAGCCCTCACTCACTCACCCTTTACTAACCCATCCTTAAAATAATGTTTGGCTTTTAAAATACATATTGAGGAATGCATATCTCAGGCTTTATTTTTTTTTATAATTCCATTTCTAATGTTCTCTTATACTCTAAAAGTTAATTCTTGGATTCTAAAGCACTATATCTAACACCTACCCACCGATACCCCCCCCCCCTCACTGGCAAACAAAAAGAACAAGAAAAATTTACAACAAAACATAGGTTTTTACTACAGAAACCACAGCCTTTGGTTTCTCAGGTCATAGATTTTTATAAATTCACCTTGTGATGTATATTTTGTTCTGATTTTAGTTTTGTCTAATTAAAGGCTTCCTATGTCTATATTTTTTGTTTTGTTTTCTACTCCTGCACAACATCTATTTAGTACCTTGAGAATGGGGATAAGCAGTAGTTTTGTCTGGTATGGAATCTTCCTCAAGGCTCAAAAGTTTGCCACCTAAATCATTTAATTTAGTGTCAGTCTTGACTGGTGGGCCTTATCCTGGACATCCTCTGCTGTACGGGCTTCTATGTTTGTCCTCTGTTTTATGGTTTTTATGGTCTGTTGTTCACTGGCAAAAAAACAGATGTCTGTAATAGATTGTGATTTAATATCTAGAACTTTAAATCAAGCACTGTTAATAACCTAACTATAAAAATAAAATGCCCAACAAATTAAAGTTAGAATATATTTGTTTTCTGAATATATTTATATGGGTCTGTATCAACAAGTGTATTGTCTGTCTGTTATATACATGTTACCAAAATTGGCTTTAAAATAAGTGAATACTCATAATTTAAAATACAAGAGAATAATAATAACAATATCAACAAAAATGGATCCAAATATCTTTCAGTTCACATGGAATAAATTTATTAAAAATAAGGTAATTTATATTTGTGGATAAAAATAAAAGATGTTATTAAAATTATTAACATGTAAGCCGGTCGTGGTGGCGCCCGCTTGTAATCCCAGCATTCGGGAGGCTGAGACCAGAGGATCCGGGTTCGAATCCAGCCTCAGCTACATAGTGAGGCACTCCACAACTTAGTGAGACCTGGTTTCAAAATAAAGAATAAAAAGATAGGTCTGGGGGTATAGTTCAGAGGTAAAGTGCCCCTGAGTTCAATCCCCATTACCGCAAAAAAAAAAAAAAAAAAAATTATTAGCATGTTTATTTTCCAGGATGCTTGCTAATCAAAAGTAAATGTTTTTATGTTAGATATTTAAAGTGTAGTAATCATTTTTTGTTTAGTTTTTTTCCTTTATAGGAAGGATGGCTTAAAATGCTAACTATGCTTGTTTGGTGTCTTAGTTTTCATGGATAATAGAAAATAAGTATTAAAGGGGTAAATTAAGTAAATATAAATGTATGAGTTGTTATTAATGTCTCTTTAAAAAAATTAAATTGTGTATAAATAAGTTAAAATGTTAAACATCAATTACTAAATATAAAGTATTCTTGGCCTTTTTAACATGAGCAAAAGCAATACATCTATCAAATGTGTTTAACTAAACATATATTACTAAACATAATTGTTAAGAGTTAAATTCTAATTAATATATGATTCTGTATATAAAAGTCTAAAATAAATTTTTAGGCTATGTTTTGATAAACTATTTCAAACGTAAAATATGTTATCTTACCTAAAAAAAAAAAGTAATTTACCTAAATTAAAAGACTTTTCTAAACTGAGTGTGGTGATGCACACTTGTAATCCCAGTATTGGGAGGCTGAGACTGGAGGATTCGAGTTTGCCCCCAGCCTCAGCTGCTTAGTGAGGCTCTCCACAACTTAGTGAGACCCTATTTCAAAATAAAGAATAAAAAATAGGTCTGGGGGTGTAGCTCAGAGGTAGAATGCCCCTGAGTTCAATCCTCAGTTCAGAAAAACAATCTATAAAGATTGTTTTAAACATAATAAAACCCAATAGATACAAAGAAGTGTAACCCTAACAGCTAAGAGGCAGTCCAGAAAGAACCCTAGAAAGTTCTTGGTCTGAGTGGAGTGAGGCTGTATATCACTCTGCCTATGCCAAGAGCTGGCTTAAAAGTCTGTGTGGGGAGGATTGCTGGGCACAAACAAAGTGAGCGTCTTCTGTTATTTGTTATCTGTTTTAGGCATTCCAGCACTAGTCCAGAATCTCCAGATAAAAATGGAAGTGAAGCAGAGCAAGCCCACTCCCTTAGGCCTCATGATCAGAAACTTTAAAAAGGGCTTATACAGATGATTATACACCCAAACTATCAAAAAAAAGGGTTGCACACCTTGCGCAAGATAAAATGATCAGCTTTTGGAGAGAATTGCCATCAAAAGGCTCATTAGATCTAGGTAACATTGGACATATTTGGGACCAAGTCAGACATAGCCCAGAATGTTAAGGTCATTTCCTTTACATTGACAATTGACTCTGGTTCCTTCAGACACCCCCCCCCCCGCCTCAATATGGCTGTGATGGATTATCTCCCAGATCTTAGTCACCAAAAGGCAAGACTCTACTGGTCAATCAGAAAATTAGAGGCAGCAACCAAATGAAGTCCAACTGTCAAAATGACAGCAGGTACCAGCCCCACCAGCATCATCTGATAGAGCTACAAACAAGTCTGTTCAAGGAAAAAACAAAAACAAAAAATACCTGAAAAGCCACAGGCTCTGGGTGACCTTCTCCAGGCTATCTTCCAAACACACAGTCCTACTGGCCTGATTGCTGCCAGTTTCTTCTGACTCTTGTCAATACTGAAGGAAGTTGCCACATTTTGCAGGCAGCAGCCTGCTAGGCTGAGAAAAATGTCCCAGTAGAAGTCCCAATCCCCCAGCTGGCCCTGGAATAAATCCAACCCCAATAAAGAGATGTCAACAAAAATGATATGATCACATTGTGCCAGTCCCAGTAAGGGTTTAAGACCTCCCTCACTATATTTGGAGAGGCTCTGGCCTGTGATCTCAAGTCTTTTTCTTCCCACACCTTGAGCTGCACCCTCCTGTAGTATGTTGATGACCTTTTCCTTGGACATGAGACTCTTGAAGGCTATGCCAAAAAAAAAAAAAAATGCACCAACTAAAACACGGGTTACAAGATCTCTGAAAAGGACCCAGCTGTGCCAGCAAAAGTGAAGTATTTGTGACTCACCATCCAGAAAGGAAAAAAACTGTTGGAGATGAGAAAAATGAGGCAGTTCAAGCTATTTCAGGCTTACTGTATGAGAACTCTCATATACAGTTAAAGGTGGTACATACCTTGAATCCAGCTGCTCTGCTGTTGCTCAGCAATGAGCTACTGATCCAGGGCTGTGAAAAAGTGCTCATGCAAATCCACTCAGGGAGGCCAGAATTAAAAGCAAACAATGGACCAGGCTTTGTTACAGAGGTCACCCAGGATGTGGCAATTGTCCGGGGTATCACATGGGAGCTATACTCTGCATATAAGCCAAAGAATTCAGGTAAAATAAATAGGGCAAAAAAATTGGGTTAAAAAAAGTCAGGTAAGGTTTAAGTCTTATCCTTAGCCCTGTTTAAAATTAGACTCCTTTTATCCAAGGGACCATTTTGTCCCTCAAAGAAAGCCCCAAAAATAAAAGGGGTGGACCTAAGCTACTACATTCCAGTTCCTGAACTGGCTTTCTCTTTTTCCCTCACCTTCTGTTTATAGTCTGTTCAAGGTTGCTTAAAGGTTTTTGATTTTTTTTTATTTCAGTCAGACCTAGCTGAAATGTAAACAACTGAAAATAAAAATTAACTCTCTAAGTCCCAGGCCATTGTAAAGCTTCGATAGGGATTTTAATGTGTTTCTTTCATTGGTAAAAAAAAGTGTACAAAGTTATTTCAAAATGTAAAATCAAGAAAGGAATTATTGCAGAAAGGAACTAGTATGTAGGAACAAGACAGAGATGTAAAGAAGGTACATAAGTATGAGAAATTTTGGTAAGGAAGAATAAAAGGAAAATATTTTAGAAATTAGAAAGTACCTTGTATGATAAACTTTATGCTAAGATTGCCCAAATGGTAAAGAAAGGAGTAGAATAAAATCAGAAGGCTAAAGTAAGTCACAAGCTTGAGTATGTCACATAATATTTGTGAAAAATAGGGCTTATGTAAAGAATATTGCATGTGTGACAAAGAAGGTTATATTTAAAAATTATTCAAAAAGTTTACAGTGGGGTTCTACCAAGAAAATTTTCTGTTTTCTACTGTCTCTGTTTTCTATGATTATCTTATTAAGCCCTAGATTCTAAATTTTACTTCAAAAGTAAAAGTTAACTCCTGTGTAATGGTAATGTTATATCTGTGCTTCCCAAATGTTAAAAATGCATAAATGGGAATTAGATAAACCACTAGTCAGTTTAGCTATCTAGTTCCATCATAGCCACCTGAAGCCAATATCCCCAGAGATTACCCACTAGACTGCTCACTAGAAATCTGAAAAGTCAAGCATGCTAATCCTGAAAATGATGACTCATTTTGCTCTAGTCACAACCAGAAGTGGAGAAGATGGTATATGACAGAAAAAAAACACATCCCAGGCCACAAAACTGGACTATAAGTTTCATTTCATAGGTGCTTAAAGACTGACTTTATTAGTGGGATTTACAGTGGTCTTAATTTTAACACTTAGATGTCTACTCAACTTGACTTTGTATTGCTAAAATGAAGAGAAAAAAAAGGCAATTCTTGTCCTGTGGGGAGGACTAATAATGCTGTTACAGTCAGTCTCTGAAATCTTCACAAATAATGTAAACAAAATTGACCATACTATTATTTCATATTGATGCATGTCATATTATATCTTGTGGCAACCTGGAAAACCAGCAACAGTTCTCCCAGCCTGACAAATACTCCTGGCCTTGTCTCAAAGACAAAAAAGAAGAAATGTTGGAAGCCATCTTAGTCATCAGCTCTGAAGTCACTTTGGTCAAACTTGGGAGGAGCACAAACTGTCCACCCAGGTAGAAATTTGTTTACATGCAAACAAGCTTCTAAGGACCAAACAGAACTGATGATAAGCAGGAACCCTAACAACTTCCTTGTTTATCCTTTTCTTCCTTGATTCATTTCTGACTACCTTATTTTTTTCTATGGTTCATCCCATGGCTGCTTTGCTGTTTCCTATGAATAGTCATTTTTATAAGGTTTTGATTAAAATTCTCAATAAAAGAAAGATGCTGGTGGAAGGAGACAAGCAGATCTCTGTCTTCTCCCCAACTACCCTATACCTCTAATAATAACTCTGACTCCCAATCATTCTTGCAAGATACCTCTAATCTCTTTACAACATCAATACCATCTGCAACAATCTGGCATGCACCACTGCACTCTTCTTACTACATCCTTTTAAAAAGCCATTATTTAAAATCCTGATTACATAGTTCAGATGCATTGAGGCTAGTATATACACTAAAGCCAGTACCCATGATAAAGAGAGAGTTATGTTTCACATACAAAGTGAAAGAAGAAAATACCACAAAAGAGGCATGAATCTAAGAATCTTGAAAACACATCCAAAATAATGGCAAGAGAACATTAAATTCTTATAACCTTACCCCTGAATTCAATGATGTAGAGATGCAGAAAATTCCAGGAGAATTTAAATATTTTTATAATTAAAGTGATCAAAAATTTGAAAGATGATCTAAAAGTGAAATAAGAGAGAGTATATAGAATATGAAAGGACAAATCAGTAAAAAAATTAAAACAAAATAGAATAAAAAAAATCCTGAATGAAATGAAATACACAACAAATGAAATAAAAAAATATAGTAGAAACCATTACCAAGACACTATATAACATACATATCAGTCTCTGAATCATAGAAGATAGGATATATGAATGTGAATACTAAGTCAGAAGTAAAGACAATAAGAAGACATAATCAGAATATGCAAGAAATCTGGGAAGCCATCAAGAGAATTAATCTAAGTGTAATTGACATTGAGAAGTGTATGGGAATACAAACCAAGGGCATAAAAAACTCTCTTCAAATAAGTAATATCAGAGAACTACCCATCATGAATAATGAGATGGGCATTCATATATAGAAGGCATTAAGAACTCCAATTAGACAAAAGTAAAAAAAAACAAACCAAAAAACAAAAAAAACACCTCTCCACACCACATCATAATCAAAATGACTAAGATACAGGTGAAGAATAAAATTTTTAAAGCATTAAGAAAAATAAAGGTCTATTTTGAGGAAGGATCCATAAAGAACAGAGAATATGAATTAACCATTGTTAAATAAATTATTGTATAGGTATCTGTTCAGTCATTTCATTTATAGTGTTCTTTAGTATAAAAAGTTTTTACTGAATTGTTTTTGCATAGATGACCTATCTATTGTTGAGAGAGGTGTCTTGAAGTCTCCTCGTATTACATGGGCATCAGAGTCATAACAACAAGTAGTGTTCTTTGTTTTTGTTTTTTTTTTAATACTTTTACTGGAGCACTCTAGTCTCACATCATAATGTAACTCATAGTAATATTGGCATGCATGCACCCAGCACTTGCTGGCTTTCCCCAGCTCCTTCCCCACGTCCCCTCTTTCTCGTACATGATAGTGAGACTGGCATTGGTATTCTCACGTACGTACACATCCATGGAAGTGATTCCTTCACTAATTATCAGTCTTCCCCCCCTCTCCTAGACCACTTCCCTGACTCCATTGGAGTTATCGCTCCATTATCTAAAGTCCCTCTTGTATCCCAGTTACTCCCTAGCCTCCACGAATGAGAGAAAACATATGATGCTTCCTTTTTCTATGACTGCCTAATCTCACTTAACATTATGTCCTGCAAGTTTATCCATTTTCCTGCAAATCATATAATTTTGTTCTTTATAGCTGAGTAAACTCTCATTGTGTGCATATCCCATAAGTTTGTAATTAATTCATCTGTTGATGGACACCTAGCTTGGTTCAATAATTTTATTCATATGAGTTGTTCTACTTTAAACACAGATACGCATGTATTACTATAATATTACAATTTTGGTTCCTTTAGAAAGATATCCAGGAGTGATACAGCTGGATCACATGGCAATTCTATTACCAGTTTTCTGAAAAATCATTAGACTGATCCCCATAGAAGCTATACTAATTGGCAATCCCACCAAAAGTGTTTAAGAGTTCCTATTACCCTACATCCTCACCAGTATATATTGCTGCTTGTGTTCTTCTGCATGGGGGTAGATAGAATATCAGTGTAGTTTTGTTTTGCCTCTCCCTGATTGTTACTAATTTTGAATATTTTTCATGTATTTATTAACCATTTGCATTTCTTATTTGTGAAATGTCTATTTAGTTCAATTGTACATTTCCTGATTGGGTTATATATCTTTTTAGTGTTGAGTCCTTTAAGTCTTTGGCACATTCTAGATATTAATCCACTTTCAGCAGAATACCTGAGAAAGATCTCCCATTCCATAGCTCTTGCTTTAGAATCTTGATGGTTTTCATTGATGAACAGAAACATTTTAGTTTAATGCCATCCCATGTATTAATTCTTGTTTTAATATTCTGAGATTTGGGGGTACTATTGAGGAAGTTTCTACTTGTGTCTATATATTGGAGAGTTATTCCTATGCCCTCCTCTAGTAATTTCAAAGTCTCTGGTCTAATTTCAAGGTCTTTATTCATCTTGAGTCTTGTATGGGGTGAAAGGTAGGGATTTAATTTTTCTACAAATGGATAACTAGTTTTTCTAGCACCATTTGTTGAAAAAGATATCTTTTCTCTAGCAAATGCCTTTGGCACTTTTGTTGAAAATCAATTGGCAATAAGTGTGTGGATTTATTTCTGTATCTTCTATTTTGTTCCATTGGTCTGTGTGTCTATTTTGTGAAAATACCATGCTGCTTTTATTATTGGAGCACTGTAATATAATTTGAAGTCATGAACGGTGATGCTTCCTGTGTGGTTCCTATTTCTTAGTATTTCCTTAGTTTCTCTATATGAATTTAGGAGTGATTTTCTAGCTCTCTGAGAAATAGCATTGCTATTTTGATAAGGATTGGATTGACTCTGTAGATCAGTCTTGGTAGAATGGCCATTTTGATAATCTTTATTCTGCCTATCCAAGTGCATAGACGATCTTCCCATCTTCTCAGATGTTTTTCAATTTCTTTCTTTAGTGTTCCAAATGTTTATTGTACAGGTCTTTTATCTCCCTGTCTAGATTTATTCCCAATTCTTTCATTGTTTCTGAGGTTATTGTGAATAGAATTGATCTTTAAATTTTTTCAGTGGATTCATTGTTGTATATAGAATTTTTTAGATTGGATTTTGTATTCCACTATTTTGTTGAGTTTTTAATTCAGCTCCAGAATTCTTTTGCTTGAGTTTTTTTGGGGGTATTTTAAGTATAGGATCATGTCATCTACAAATGGAAGTAATTTTAATTTCTTTTCCTATTTGTATTCCTTTGATTTGCTTCTCTTGCTTATTACCCTGGCTAGAGTGTCAAGTATTATATTGAAAAGGAATGATGATAGTGGGCATTCTTGTCATCTTCCTAATTTTAAAGGAAATTCTGGTAGTTTTGCTCATTCAATATTATGTTGACTTTGGACTTATTGTAGATTATCTTCATGATATTGAGATAAGCTCCTGCAATTCTGATTTTCTGCAGTTTTTTAATATGAACAGGTGTTGGATTTTCTCAAATACATTTTCAGCATCTATTGAGATGATCATGTGTTTTTTGTCTTTAGTTCTATTTATGTGGTGAATAACATGGACTGAATTGTGTATGTTGGACCATCCTTGCATCCCTGGAATAAAACCAGCTTAGTCATGATGTACAATATTCTTGATATGGTTTTGAATGCATATAGCTAGTACTTTATTTAGAATTTTTGAGTCAATGTTGGTCAAAGATATTAATCTGTAATTTTCTTTTCTTGAGGGATCTTTATTTGGTTTGACATTAAGGTGATACTGTACTCATAGAAGGAGTTTGGAAGAATTCCATCTCTTTCAATATCATGGAATAACTTGTGAAGTATTGGGTTGTTATTCTATAAAGATTTTGTAAAATTCAACTGGGAATCTGCTTAGACTTGGACTTTTCTTTGAGGAACAGAATTTTATTGCTGTTTCTATATTTCTGCTTACTATTGGTCACTCTTATGTTTTCTATACTGTCTTCCTTCAATTAGGTAGGCTGTATGTGTCTAGAAATCTGTTGACTTCTTCTCTTTTCCTGTTTATTGGAGTACAAATTTTCAAGATAATTTCTGATGATCTTCTGTGTTTCCCCACTGTCTGCATTAAAATCTCTTTTTTCCTTTCTTATTTTAACAATTTGCATTGATTTTCTCTGTTTTAAGTTGGTTAAGAGCCTGTTAATCTTATTAATCTTTTCAAAGAACTAGCCCTTTGTCAAAATTTTGTTATTCTTTTACTGGTGGTGGTGTTGTTTTTGTATCTAGTTCACTTATTTCTACTCTGATTTTAATTATTCGCTGATTTCTACTGGATTTAGGATTAGTCTGTTTTTCGAGGGCATTGAGGTATTTAGGTTCATTGCCACACAACTCCCTGTAGCTGTGCAGCTCCCTCTGGGGTATTTTGCAATTGCATGGTCTTGAGAAGCACCACTCTGGTCCAAGCAGGAAGTGTTTATATTTTCTCATTCCCTATGAGCTCAGCTGCATCCACAAGAATTTTCTGGGTGGCTTGACTAGTTGGTCTGGAGATTTCCAACAGTCTTGATGAGGCAGGTTGTAGCCACTGGGTTCCTTGAAGGAAGCTCTGGACATTTCTCATTTCAGAGGAGTTCAGTTGCAGCTGCAGAACTTTGCTGGGCAGTTTGGCTAGGGGGTCTAGGGAGTCATGGTCTTGAGGTATTTAAGTGTAGAGAGAAGAATGCAATTGCTTTTCCTATTGGTTGTCTGAAATCACTGGACTGACAATATTTAGCTTCTTTTTTGTTGGAGTTGGTCTCTGAGAGCCACCAGGTTCAAGCAGCCACCAGGCTCCTACATGAACTCACCAAGATGGAGCCTGCCTCTGCTCTCTGCTCATCAGGTGAGACATAGGAAATTTTTTTAGCACTCTGCTCTCTATGCTGCCTCCAATTCAACAATGTTTCAACTGTCCTTTAAGTTCTGACTGCTCTTCTTCTTTTTCCAAGAAGTCTTTCCACTTATTGAGTTCCAAATCTCAGAGCACCAAAATGTGCTGCCTTCCTCTAAATGCTATCTTTAATTCTGTTTTCTTTTCTTGTAAGTAAGTGAATGTAAATTGTGAGCATAAGTATTTACTGTCATTACATGTTGTTAGATTTTCCTTTACTTTATGAATTCACTTTCTTTGTGTCGCAAGTATTTGTCTTGAAGTCTTCTTTGTTGAATACTTTATTATACTAGCAACTCCTGCTTACTTTCAGTCTCCATTTGCATAGAATGTCTTTCTCCATTCTTTCACATTTAGTGCATGGATATGTTTTACTGTAGGGTGAGTTTCTTGTAAACAATATATAATCAGATTTTGCTATTAACCCACTTTGTCAATCTCTGTCTTTTCATGGGTCACTTGAGATCATTTACATTCATTGTTACTATAAAGAGATGTTTGTTATTTCCTGTAGTTTTAATTTATATCTACTGTTTGAGTTTTAGTTCTCCTTTACATATTTTCTCTTCTAATGGGTTTCATTCCTTTTCTGGTTCTGGATTTTACTTTTAATTTTTATGTTTATTATTTATTTAACTGTTTTCAATGGTGCTGGTTTAGTAGTCATTTATTACTTTAAATTGTGCCTATGCCACAAGTACATAAAGAATGTTCCCTGAACAGTTCATGTATTAATGTTTGGAGTAGACATAATTAAGTCATGAGTGTTATTATTTTATCAGTAGATAAAACCATTTCAATGGATTGAAATTAAAAATAAACAAGAAGAAACATAAAAATTACTTTAGAGATTGAAGAAAATACTTTCGAATGAGTACTGAAACATAAGAAAATAAGATGATAAATTTTTTAAAACTGTTGGAATGAAATGATACACAGATATAACTTACCAAAATCTCTAGACACTACAAAGGTAGTTTTAAGAGAGAATTATATAGCATCAATGGCCCACATTAAAGACAAAAACAAAGTTCCCAAAAACCAATGTAAGTATACATTGCATGAACCTTGAAATATAGGAATAAACAATCCCCAAAGCCATTAGAAAGCAAGAAATAATTAAAGTCTGAACAAAAATTAATAACATAGAGAATATAAACAAAATAAAGAACCAAGAAAACAAAAACTTGCTTATTTGAAAAAATAAAGAAGATTAATAAACCCCCATTGAACCTGATCAAAAGGAAACAAATGACCCAAACAAACAAAATTAGAAGTGAAAAGGAAGATTTCACCACATACAACCCTGAAATCCAGAAATGCCCTGGGAAATATTTGGAAAACTTATATTCCAACAAATTGGAAAACAGAAAACAATCAAATAATTTCTTTACCCATGTAACCTACCTAAATTGAACCAAGAGGATATAGAAAACCTAAATATTCCAAAAAATAATAAAGCAGAAATAAGGATACTTTCACCAAACAGAAGCCCAGAACAGAAGAATTCTCAGCTGAATTCCATAAGACTTTTAAAAAGGAATCCCAATGCTCCTCAAATGATTACATAAAATAGAAAATGACAGAATATTAACAAACTCATTCTATGAAGCTAGTATCACTTTGATGCCAAAACTTAATAAAGACATCAAGGAAAGAAAGTTACAAACTAATGTCTTTGCTGAAAAATGATGCAAAACATCTTAATAAAACACTAGCAATTCATGTTCAGAATCACATCAAGGAGATTGGACACCACAACCAAGGCAGTTTTACTCATGATGCAATTTTGATTCAACATGCAAAAGTCAATAAATATAATTCATCACATAAATAAAACTCAGGACAAACACTCCTTGATCATCCCAATAGATGCAGAAAAACATCTGACAAAATCCATCACCCATCATATGAAAAACACAGAAGAAAATAGAGATATAGGAACATTCCTCTTCATCCTAAAGTCAATATACAACAAACCTAAAGCCAACAACTTACTGAATGGAAGGAAACTGAAATTATTTCCCCTAAAATCAGGAACAGAAGAAATGTTTCTATGATCACCACTCCTATTTAATATAGTACTGACAATTTTATCCAAAACAATTAGGCAAAAGTATAAAATTACAGAGATACAAGTATAGAATGAAGGAAAATCATCTCTATTTGCATATGACATGATTCTATACATAGAACACCCCAAAAGCTCCATCTAGACTTCTAGAACTGTTAAATTCAGCAAGGGGGCCAGATGCAAAATCAACTTGAAAAAGCACTAGATTTTCTATACACCAGTGATAGACACATGATAAAAAGAAATCTGGAAAACAACTCTATTCACAATATCTTCACAACAGTTAAATATTAGAAATAAATCTAACATATTAGGTAAAAGACCTCTACAATGAAAATTATATAACACTGAATAAAAAAATTTAAAGAAGACATTAGGAGATAAATGTACCTCCTATGTTCTTGAATAGGCAGAAAAAGTATTGTCAAAGTGGCTGTACTAACAAAAGAAATCTATAGATTCAATGCACTATCAAAACACCAATACCATTCTCCACAGAACTAGAAAATTGATCCTAAAATCCATGTGAAAGAAGAAAACAATCAGAACAGTCAAAGCAATTTTGAGCAATAAGAACAATTCTGGAGATATCACAATACCTGATTTTAAATTATACTACAAAGCTATCACAATATCTGATTTTATATTATACTTCAGAGCTATAGTGACAAAATCACCTTGGTATTGGCATAAAGACTGTCTCAATGAAATTACATAGAAGATACAAAGACAAACTAGTGTAGTAATAGCCAGGTGATTTTTGAAAAAGGTGGAGAAAACACAGAAAATAAAGTGCTTGAAAACCAGTTATCTATTTGTAGAATAATCAAACAAGTCCCCTATCTCAAAATTCAACCATAATAGAAAAAATATCAAGAAATTATATCAGAAACTTTTCAACTACTAGGAGAAAACATGGAATCAACTCTAACATGTAGGTGCTGACAGATATTTCCTCAATAAAACACTTAAATCTCAGAGAATAAAACCAGGAATTAATAATAGGATGGCAGCCAATGGCAGCCAAAGAAACAATCAAGAGTTTGAATAGAGGGCCTAGATATTGGGAAAATACTTTGCCACTTACTTCTCTGAGTATTAATCTCGAGTATATAACCATATGATCAAGCAATACCACTTCTGGGTATCTACCCAAAAGAATGGAAAACAAACTACCAGACTGACAAATGTGTACCTATGTTTATAGCTGCACAATCCACAATAGTCAAACTATGGAAGCAGCCAAGATGTCCATCGACAGATGAATGGATTACAAAACTATGGGATATGTACACAATGGAATTTTACCCACCATAAAGAAGAACAAAATCATGGTTATTTGCAGGGAAATGGATGGAACTGGAAACCATTATACTAAGTGAGATTAGTCAGTCACAAAAAGTAAAAAATCATATGCTCTCCCTAATATGTGGAAGCTAGGGAAAAAGTGGGACATAAGAGAGACTCCAGATAAAGAAGGAGAAACCTTAGATGAGCAAAGAAGTTGACTTAACTGAAGGTGATGGAGGTGGGGGTGGAACACCCTAATGCACATGATGTAATTTCACAAACATATCAAAGTCAATCACTAAACTGAACTTGAGAAGGAAGGAGGGTGAGGGAGTGGGACGGGAATTGGGGAAGGGTTAAATGAGAAATGTGTTCATGTATGCCTTTACCAGTTTGTACCTAACAAAGATGTATGATTACAATGCACCAATAAAAAAAATTTGAAAAAATAATTCAAAAACTTAACACCAACCCCCCCCAGAACAATAAATGAGAAACAGAACTGAATACATACTCCTTAAATGAAAAAATATAAATGGCCAACAAATCTATACATATGTATTTTTGAGAGACTCACTATCATTCCCTATGAGAGAAATACAAATTAAAACTACACTGACATTCCATCTAAATCCAATTTGAATGACAATCTTCAAGAATACAAACAAGGGCTAGCAAGGATAGAAGTGAAAAGGAACACTTAAACATTATTGATAGAATTGTAAATTAGTACAATCACTATGAGACCAGTATGGAGGTTTCTCAGAAGACCAGGAATGGAACTAACATATGACCCAACCATACCACTCCTCAGCTTCTTTCCAAAAAATAGTTTTAATACTATAACAGTATATGCATACTCATATTCATAGCAGCATAATTTACAATATACATGTAATGGAACTAACTTAGGCATCTGTCAACAGATAAGTGGATTAAAGATGTAGCATAACACAACAGTTTTTCTAAAGAACAAAGAAAAAAATTATGTAATTTTCATGAAAACAGGTGGAACTGGAAAATGTAAGGCTAAGTGATATTAGCCAAACTCAGTAAACTAAGGACCATATTTTATCTCTCATATACTGAAGTCAGAAATAAAATAAAAAAGAAAAGGAACTTCATGAAAATGAGGAGAAAGACCAGTAGAATAGTGGAAGAGAATTGGGAGAGTGAGTGGAGGAAAGGCTTAGGAAGAAAACATAACAAATAGTGGTATGTTTCTATATGAATGTATCAACAGCAATCTCAGTACTATGAAAATAGGAATTGGGGAGGGGTGTGGTTTGTGGAAGAAACACACAAATGTTGTGTGCACATTTGAATGTATCACTTTGAATCTTAGCATAGCATGTTACTATAATGCACCAATATAAAGTTTAAAATAATATTTAAGATGATTAAAGTTTATTTTTGTTCATAATTTCAAAATATCTTAAACTCAACAAATTGTGCAAAGTAACAACAAGTGAAGAGGGTGTGAGGTAATTCATATGAAAATTATTTTGATTTAGTCATTCTATAATATATACATATTTCAAAACATCACATTGTACATAAAAATATATAGTTTTTGTCAATCAAAAAATCAAATAATGTTTTACAAAGTAGTATAAATAAAACCATAATTTCACATAATTGTAAAAATAAAATGAATATCCTTAAACAACTATTAATTCGAAAAATAAATCATAAAAATGAGAAAATACATAAAAACAAATGTAATAATAAGCAAAACATGCAAAAGCTTGTGAAACAGTGCTACTAGTGGAATTTATAACTATAATACTTATACTAAAAATAAGAAAGAAACCAAGCATGGTGGTGGACACTTTTAATTCTAGTACTTGGGAGGCCAAGACAGAAGAATCACAGGTTTGAAGCCAGCCTCAGCAACTTAATGAGAACCTGTTTCAAAATAAAAAATGATTGGAGATAGAACTTACAAAGAGAAACTCCTGGGTTCCATTTTAGGTATAAAAAAAAAACCCCTCATATCAACAACAAAATTTTGCAAATTAAAGAATTAAAAAAGAAGCCAGGCATGGTGGCGCACACTTGTAATCCCAGCATTTGGGAGGCTGAGATGGGAGGATCCGGGTTCACAGCCAGTCTCAGCTACCTAGTGAGGCACTGCACAACTTAGTGAGACCCTGTTTCAAAATAAAGAATTAAAAAAAGGACTGGGGATGTAGCTCGAAGGTAGGATGCCACTGGGTTCCATCCCCACAATCCCAGTTCCGAAAAAAAAAAAAAAAAAAAAAAAAAAAAAAAAAAAAAAAAAAAAAAAAAAAAAAAAATAAAAAAAAAAAAAAAAAAAAAAAAAAAAAAAAAAAAAAAAAC